>JAODAL010004570.1:0-154822 GCA_025379985.1 Phyllomedusa bahiana | reverse complement strand
CATCAAGATGACGTCTCCTGTGAGTCTCTGCGGTCAGGGGTAAGTTTACTTCTGTGTTGAGTCAGTGCTGTGTTCATGTGATGGTGACCTGACTACTGGGGATGTGATTGGTGGGGTTGTAGGTTATGCTGGTGCTTATGTAGTGTCAGTGTGGGCTTGTCCCTGATTGTAAAGCAAGTGCACACCTGACTCTGTGATGAGGGGTTTCTCTGCACCACTGTTTCTCTCTTGCTTGTGTGTAGGGAGCTCTCACACAGAGCGGTTTTTGGTGCATTTTTTGATGCGTTTTTTGTGGAGAAATGTTCAGCATTAACTGCTCTGCCTTTCTGCACAAAACCGCACCGAAAACCCATCAAAAATGCACCAAAAACGCTCCGTGTGAAAGCAGCTTTATAGTGTAGTTTATTTTAGACAGTGGCGAGGTGCGAGAACAAGGGAAATTTAAGCAGATATTGTATGTGGCTGCTGGGGGCTTAGTGCCAGGGCTGATTTTTATTCCCAGTCCGGCCCTGTCTCTGACCCTTCCTCCAGCCACTTTTCTTCCCCTGCGTATAGCTATTAATAAAACCTGTGGAGGATTCTTCCACAGCAGAAGTCTCGGAATCTGAGCCAGGCTCAGCTCAGAAACACTCCCTGTAGTGAGCGTGACCTGAGCAGAAAAAGATTTGGCTGCCTCTAGTGACTCATCAGTCACTATGTAAATGGAGGTGCTGACAGGAATGTAATCATTCATAGCTGTAGGGGGAGGGTGTTATAGACATACAGCTATGGCGACATATATGAACGGGGCTGTGCCAGATATCTGGCTTTTTTCAGCCCGATATCAGGCGTAGCTCCGTTCATACATATTTAAATCTCCCGCACACCACTCTTGGACACATTACATAGCGTCGGCGGGAGGCGGGGCGCGCTAGAACCGTAGCGAAGTTACATAATTATAGCTTTGCTACGGTATTTATAGGTGCATTACAGCTGAAACAGGTATACCACGTTCAAAGTGGTATACCTGAGCCAGAAATGTTGCCCTAGCGCTAGAATGCACCTGATTTATGACCCATAAATCAGGCGCATTCTATACCATTATTATGCGCATGAAATTTGGCGTTCGCATGCCAAATTTCATGCATGTCGCCCTATATGTCCATAGTGACTCATAACTGCCTTCATTATTGTGTACTGTTTTACCTTTTCTGATAAGAGGAAATGTCTTTCTGATAAATTTCCTAAATAGGGCTTTTCGCCTGGTCAGAATGCATTGATTGATCGGCTGAATGTGCATTAGGACCTCTGAGGTTATCAAACAGCAGTCAGAAAAAAGTCTGCCTACTGCTCTTTATATAGTAATGGTACCAGGGTAAAGTGTCATGAGATTCTGCCCTGACATCACTGGGTACAGGGATGATCCCCTACAACAGGCACACAGCTTTCCCATGATCAAAAACTGATTGCTGTGACATCGCCCACCTTTCTTGGATGTTAGATACGCTATCCAGTGTACAAGAAAGCTTGGTGATGCCACATTCCCCACAGCAATCAGAGTTACAATGATGGGATAGCTGGGTACCTGCTGTGGGGGATGAACAGCACATAAATAGAAATATATAAACTAAATCATATGTATTTGTATTAAATATATTATGGGACGAGTAAAGAATGTTTTTCACCATGTTACAAACTGATTGGTGAACACTACTACACACAGCCAGCTGTAGGCAACCAGAAAGTGAACTGGAGCAGAGATGCAGGGGCATGAGGTGTACATGTCTGAGAATGATGATGTAAGGGTGTACAGGGCTGGGCTCAACAGTGATAGGAGGCTTAGGGTGTGGGTGCAGGGAAGTCCTAGATTGTAACTGCAATGAATTCTGGGACTTGTAGGAAAGAAATGCTGGAGAACTACTTACACTCCCACAGGCAGGAAGTTTCACTGATCTTATGATAGATGAATAAGGAGGCCAAAGAAAAGAAACACATTAAGGCAATGGAATATCTTTACTTTTCAATATAAATGCTGTTTAATGTGTTCTGTAAAATCATTAAAATCCAGGATAACCTCTTTAAGTTAATAGTATTGTTACGGTTCCGGACGCGGAAGTGGATCCACTGGACCACCGCAAGCGATGGTGTAAGCCACGCCAGGGAACGGAATCTAAGTAGGTCCCGGTATTCACCAGAGCCCGCCGCAAAGCGGGATGGACTTGCTGCGGCGGGAGTCTACCAGGTCGTTACCCCTGACGTGACTTGCTTGCGGTGGCAGCCGAAGTATAGCGTGGTGCAAAATCGTCAGGCAGGCTCGTAGTGGGGGTCAGGCAGGGGGTCAGGACAGGCACTATGGTTCGTGGTCGAGGACAGGCAGGCGGTCAGGGCAGGCGGCAGAGATACGTGGTCAATAGACGGAAGCAAGGGAAACGGAAACACGGTAGATCAGGACGAGACAAAAGGAACCATTTCACAATAGGCAAGGCACTAAAGATCCGGCGGGGAGCGGGCGGAAGCGCCCAGGTGAAATAAGGCAGTGCCCGGCAATTACCCAATTACCGGGTGCACTCCCCCTTTAAAATCCACAGAGCCGGCGCGCGCGCGCCTTAGATCACGGGGACGCCCCCGCCGGGACAGCGGAGACTGCGATAAAGACAGGAGCGCGGCCGGGTAAGTGGTACATGCCGGGAACGAGTGCGCCCGCCGCCCGACACCCGAGCGGCGGCGGCACCCGTCCCAGGGACCGGGGCAGAGCTGCGGCGGCGCCCGCAGGAGCGATCGCGGGCGCCGGACGCAACAAGTATGTAAACAAAAAAAACAAAAAAAGCTTATGCTCATTTTCCTCCACTCCTTCTGTTCACTTCTGAATAGTGATGTAAGGGAAGTGGCATGACCAGTGATGATGTCCCATTCAGAAGCATAGAAAAGGTGTTACAGTGGCGAGAGTCAGTTAGGACTGACACGGTGGACACTGCATAGATGTGGATCTTCTGGGCCACCGCAAGCAATGATGGTATAGATGCAAACCACGCCAGGGAGCGGAGTTTAAGGAGCCGGCTGCAAGGCCGGACGGACTTTGCTGCAGGGGACCCCCAAGTCCCCACCTCTGATGGGGCTACTGACAGCCAAAGTGCAGGATTTAGGACAGTGGGCACAGATAGAGGTGAACGGTGACAAGCAGGTGCAACTGTAGACTTGGAGCAGAGTCCCAGACAGGTAGCAGACTGGTATGGAGGCAGGAAACAGCAGAATGAGTAGCGCAGGTACTACTTAGGTAACGCACTGGTAAACAGGGGGTTAACTTAACTAACATTGGAAGCAGCAACCACACAGAAGACAGGGGTCAGGATCACTGAAGTACACCGATGAACTGACCCCAGAGCAGATGCAGGAAATTCCTTAAATCCCCAGAAGTCACAGGTCATTGAACAGGTAATTAAGGTACTGTCCCTTTAAATCTCAACGAGCTGCTACGTGCGAGCCAAAGAGAGGGCACGTGCAGGACGCTGGGAGGATTGCAGACCAGAGCAGGGACGAGGACAGGTGAGTTAGCCATGAACACAGAGCAGGTGCCGGGGCCAAGGACACAGTGGAGGCACCAGCGCGTCTGTGCTCTGAGGCAGTGACCGTGGCATAAATTGTGATAGACTGGAGTGTAGTTTTTTTTTCTTTACCACCAGCAACCTACTATTTCATTTTTATTTAAACTGGACAACCTCCTTAAATGAATATAGGTGCTCTTCTTATGAAGGAGTAAGGATAATTACTGTCCAATAATCTTAAAGGGAATGTGTCATAAAAAAATGACTTATTGTTAAACTCACGTTTTTAGGAATTTTAGGTCATGTTTTTAAAATTTTCCATATCACGTTCAATAATTTTTAATTCTTAAGCCCAGCAGTTTTCACTTTGGCCACTAGGCCTAATAATTGTCTGACACTTCCTGTGCCGTAGAGAGAGATGTTCAGTAGTCTGCTCACTATCAGCACAAGCAGGGTCAAACTGAAAGGTGACACCAATGTGTATAGATAACACAGGATCCACCAGTCACAAGAGGAGATATCACAGCTCCCCCTCTCCCCTCCCTTCACAGTGATTTATTCCTAGGTCACAGAGCATGACTAGAAAACTCTCCTATAGAAGTCAATGGGACTGAGTCAGTTCTAAGACTCCTATGTGCATGAAGCTGCTGTAACGTATCTATCTGACTGCTGTTAAAGCATTGTAGGCAAGAATGCTGTCCCCACAATCATATGTAGATGACTGAAGTGAGAAATCTACAATCAGAAAATAAAAACGGCTAAGTAGAAAAGAGTATAGATCAGGGTCTTGATTTAATAAGTAAAAAAATTGTTGACAGATTCCCTTTAAGGAAAAGTACAACATATGTGCTGCACATGTGGCTCATCTCGCACCTTACTCCCCTTAAACATCTGTGTACAATGCTATATATTTTGCTACAACAATAACAGACATTTGTAATGTGCTTTTGTCATAAAAGACTGAAAGCGCAGCCCAGGAGTAAACTGATCAATTTGTTATAATGTCCTTAGTAGAGAACAAGTGTGTTATTTCCCTCCAAACACCAAACTGAACAGGTCCGTTCAGAGCTTTTTATTAAATGTGTCCGAGGCTGATATCCCTCTGATTGATCCAGGCTGGGGTGCACCTAGCCTTTCTGCTGCCTGAAGCAAATAGTGAGATGGTGCCCCTTCGCTCGGGACATCAAAGTGTGGGAATGAAGGGTTGAGGACATTCAAAGATAGCAAAAGAAATATATTATTTCTTTTATGTTCACATGTTATAGAAATCTGTGTATAGGATCTATAAAATCCATTAAAGGGGTTGTATCATTACATTAAATGGTCTTCAGAATAAGGGGACAGTGAAAACAAGTAACTTTGCAAAATTTTTATTTTCATTTGCAAAGCTGTCTTGTTTCACTGTCTCCCTTATCTTTGTTTTCTGTAAACACTGTTCCCCAGTGCTGGTCGGATTCCACCTCCTTTCATTTCATTGGCTGATGGCTCTACTAATTTACATTCTGTCTGGCCCCCGGTCGTATTCACGGGAGCGCGCATTCCTGCCTCTCTCACTCAGAATAAGGGACTGGCAACATTTCACTCTGCACAGCCAGCAGCTGCACAGTAACACTGCAGCTGCTTCTATAATCAGAAAACAGCAGAATTGTGCCTGGTGCCTAATGCTGCTGCATGTAAACATAGAAAGGAAAACAGATCGTGCTGCTCTGGATGAGTTCATAGAAGACTGGATTCAACTGTAAAAAAAACTCCAGCTGTGAGAAAACAGATCAGTGCTGTGAGTTCATAGAAGACTGCTAACTGAATGCCAGGCTTTGGTATGTAAACATACAGCTCTTACAAAATAGGACTGCATAGGGAGAGGAACGACACAGTGACATGTGGACCAGACAGAGTGGGGGAGGGGGGGGCAGGGATGTGCTTTCCCCTCCCACTGATCTCAAACAAACACACTGTCTCGTGATCGAGCACGAACAGTGAAGGGGGGGATGATGTCATCCCCCTTCAGTTAAGAAACACCCAGCTGGGAGGGGAAGAAACGCCCCTGGATTTGAGGAGCTGAGAAACTGAAAGTACAATGAAACAGACGAACTGATGAAACGATAAATCCAATTTAAAGTGCGCACTAGAATAAACACGTAGATTTATACAGAACCAGAACCAAGCTCAGTAGATAAAAATAGTTTTTTAACAAGGCATGTTCCATACATACCGTATTAGAATCAAGCTCCATTCATAAACGTGGTGTTGGATTCGACATGGATATTACGATCTGAACATAAAATATATCTAATATAATCTGATCGTAGCAGGAGGAAACTGGCTAGGGATGGCATCTGGGTGTGAGTGGAGCCAACTGTGTTCTAAGCAGGTTCTACTTGAAAGAAACCAGGATGGAACAGATAATAACTGGACGTGATGGCAACAGAGGGTAAATAAGCTTGGGGTCATATCCATTGTCTCAGGACCTGTTGACTGTTTACTGGTGTGACAAAGCCTCAGGGCCCAGTGATAGTGTTAGCGTTTTTATCGACAAAGTTGAAATCGGGAAGGTTTTTATGGGGATCGAAAATTTTCCCGATCATGCGATAATTTAAGGTTAAAATCTGTTTCATCATCTATTAAGATCGCCTTTTTCGGCGCTTCCGAAATTTGGGCCAGCAAATCAGATTACAGAATAGAGCAGGGGGAGATGTGTGTGCGACGTCATGACTGGGATGTGATGGTTGCGATTGGCTGGAAAAATAACATGACCTCTTTTAACAAAGAACACTTTTCCTGTTTTCCAGCCTCATTGTCTCTCACGTCTCATAGGGATGGGGACCTGCGGTTCCCCTCCCCGGGGGCCAAACAGCTCAGCAAAATTTAGTCTATTTCTGCCCCAGAGAAACCTCTACTATTAGCTGTAAACCTTCCAATTTATTAGTTTAAGGGGTTTTTGAACTTTTTTTGTAGTTAGCTAGAGAATTTTAAAGGAATTCCACCACGGGTAAATTCAGGGCGGTGGGGGGCGGGGGGGGGGGGGGGCCCGCGGGCGAACAAAAGACCAAGCCTAATTTTTTAAAGAACACGGATAAATTTCACCAAGACTTAGGGGTAAGACATTGTAGTAAATATTTTTAAATTTTTAAACAGTTTCTATTGAAATATTTCCGGATATTGGGCACCTGAACAATTTTTGGATCAAAAAACCTTTCAAGAAAACTGCAGGTCTCTTTGTTAGCTGAAAAACTCCACTTTAAATTAAAACAATACTTTTTTCAATATTTGTTTAAATTTTTTACCCATTACACCTTGCCCTTTTGATATATCCACCTTGCCAAAAATTTAACAAACCAGAAATTCTTGTAGTCAGCACGGGGTTTGTTTGTTTGCCAAAAAAAACCGATTTTTATATACAAAAAAACATACAGTTAGGGTTTTTTTTTGATTTTTTCCCGAAACCCACCCTTTTCTTTGACGCAGCATTTTCGAAAAACTTAAAACAGAAATTTCTATATTCACCCACGGGTAAAAATTTGGGAAAAGGTGCAAAAAATCCCCGTTTTTAAAATATCAAAAAATAACATTACGTGTTTTTTTGCCCTTTTGGCGCACCCAGCACTTTTCATTAAACCAGCATCAAACGAAAATTTTAAAACAGCAATTCTATATTCCCAAAAGGTGAATTAAAGGTGCAAAAAATACCGTTTTAATACCAAAAGATAAAAAAATACGTGTTTTTTGATTTTTTGCCCAGTCCCAGATTTTTGATAACACCTTGCATTTAAAATTTGAACCCCAGCAATTTTTTTTTTTGGATTAAGGGGTTTTGGGGAATAGCTGTAAATTTGCCGTCTTTAAAAAAGAACTTTCCAAAACTTTTTCCATACCTTCTAAAATTTTTTAAATATTTCTAACATGGACCGAAATGCGGGGGTGGTAAGGCGAGCAAAGGGGGGGTTACACATGGAGGTAGGGGTACGAGAAAAGGGGTGCTCCTTCCAGTCCCGGCGAAAAACACCCCATGCCAGGGGAAACGCATTTTCCCAGGACCGAAAGGCCGTCACCCGCTGGGTCAGGGCCCGTGAATCTTAAGAAAACAACCTTTCCCCAAAATTTTTCCCTTTCCCGGGTTTAAATTTGCAACCTGCATCTAGCATTCCTTACCCCCCCGGGTCCTCGCGGGTAAAGGGCCAAAAAATGTCGTAAATCAAAAACCCACAGCATCCTTTCCAACATAAAAGCAGCCCAAAAATTTTCAACTCGGTACCCACCACTGTGGAAAATTTCCATTGTTTTAAACCTCTTTGTACAAAATGGGGGGTTTGGGGTCAGAAGGAAAATTTTAAAAGATAAAGAGGATGATTAAGTCTGCTCGGGACCCCAGTTACTAAAGCCATCCAAGGAGGTGAAGGAACCCGGGTCAATCGGCAAAAACCCGGGTGTCGGCAACGCCTTGCAGCCCCCCCTTTAAAGTAGCCCGCAGCTTCTGGATGCAAAAAAGTCAGGACGACCAAGAAAACCTGGTTGAGATAAATGATAAAGACAAAATTGGGGGTTTCCACCCCTGGCCCTTTTCCCCGCAAAATTTGCTTGCAAAAGCGTTCATCAGTGGGACGGGGAGGAAACAAGGGGGTAGTGTCAATACGGGTCCCGCCACAAAAAGGGAGAGGGCGGCGCAGAAGCCCCGAGTTTAAAAATTCCCGGGCCAGCCAGGGGTCAGCGCAAACCCCGCCCCCTTTTTCGCCGTCAAAAAGTCCAGGCCTCCAAGCCCCGGGCCTTCTTTACAAGCCTCTGGGTTTTACCCAGCGATGTCATATGCCGCCTTTTCCGAAAACCTAAGTAGAGGGGAAGAACCTTAAAATGCTTTAAACCCCCACCAACAGCCCAGTCAAAATGCAGCGAATTTCATGAGTTTAAAAGGGGGGAAACACTTTGGGCCCAAAAAAAGGGCCCAAACCCACGCCGAGCCCTTTTAAACCCCTTTAAAACCCACCCCTTTTCTCTGGCCCCCTCCTCCTCCGCCACCACCAAGCTTTCCCCAGCCCGCCCAAGTCCCCTCAGAGTCGATTTAAAGGGGTCAGCCTCCGCCTTCAAACCTCCACCCTCGCCCGAGGACCCCCACATACCGCCCGAGGACCCCCACAAACCGCCCTTTTCCCCTTTCCCCCAGTTTACACCCGCACGCCGTACAGCCCGGGCCCTCCCAAACCCACCTTCCCGTCTTCCAGGGTTTTGGGAAAAACACTTTAACCCAAACCATCCCAAAGCCAAAAACCGAAAAGTCGGGAAATTTCCCGGGTTTTTCCCCCGGGAAAAGTTTCCCCTTTTCCCTCGGTGGAAACAGAAGGGTTTTTCCCCACGTCCCCTGGCCCTCGCTTGCCCCCAATACTAATGCCGGCAGGCATTTTTTTTTTCCAAAAAGCCGCCCCCGCCCCCGGCCAACCACGGTCATCTAAATTTCAAGCGCGGGTTTTCCCGCATCAGGGTCTGGAAAAGTCCATCTTTACCCCCGGAAACATGGACAAAAATAAGCACGGCCCAAGGGCCCATATCTCGTGACAGGCCCCTGGTGAGCGGGTGGGTGCTCTGGGGGGGGCAGTGGCCCCTCAGGCTCGGGGCCCCCCTTTTTCAAAACCCCAGGGATGGGGCAGGGCCTTTTTTCCCCCCCAAGGGCCTCCCGGGGCATCACGTGCCCCGATACACCCCCCCGTGTTAAATTTAATTGCCTTGGGGACCCCTCCACACACAGGTCAGGACTGGGACGGCTTTTAACAAAAGAGCCGGGGCCTGGCTGGTGACAAGAAAACCTTTTCCAAAAGGCCCAAGGGGGTGTGCGATAACGGCCCAAATCTGCGGCCGCCCTTTTTAAAAACGGGGAAAGGCTGGGAAACACATCCCTTTTCCTGGGAAAATGTCATGAACCTTGTTTGTCCCCGAAATTTCAAAATCTAACCCCAACCCCCGGGGTGGGCACCCCCGCGAAGAAAGGGCCCAGGCTGAGTTCGCACTTCCCCCCCGTTTTTCCAAAACCCGCTTCTTTCCCCCTGGCTGCCTTTTCAGCGTCAGGCCCCGGGGCCCCCCCGTTTAACCGTCCCCCTTGTTGACTGGGAACACACTGGGAATTCCCCCCCCTCCACCCTCCCCCAACGATTGTGGCACAAACGCAATGGGCCCCCAAAGCGTAAAAAAGGACACATGGGCCCGACAAGGCCCCGGTAACGGACCTCGGGGTCCCTTTAACCACCCGAGGTGGAGGCAGGGGAAAGAGCTCTTCAAACCTCCTTGCCAGTTTTTGAAAAGCCACCAAAATGGTCCCGGGGCGGACAAAGCCCTTGTCAGCATGAGCATTGGGTGAACTTTTTTCGGAACGATCGTTTGGGCACCTGAAACAACAGGTCCCCCAGCGCCGGGGGGAGGGGCGGAAAAGAATTTCGGACAAAGGAAAAGGGGCCCTTTTTTTCCCGTCCAAAACCAAAAGGCCCACAGTTTTTAAAAAATTTCATCGGTCCCTTTAAAAAGGCAGGGTTCGGGGTCCAGAAACATGCAAGGTGGGGCCCTCAGCTCTCAGGGTGGGATCATCTCAGGGAAGTCAGGGGTGTGTTGAAGCTTGCCGGAGGCAGCGGGGGAGGAAGGAGGAGGAGGAGGTAAATTTCCAAAACACCGATGTTACCGACCCCCTGCTTGGAAAGAGGTTTTGGGGCGAATTTGGGCGGGAGGAAATGAGGAAGATCAGTTTTTTAAATTTCCCCTCACCCAGAGGCTTGGGGGAAAAAAAAGGCCCCAACTCTCACAAAGAGTCTTGGATGCTCCATTTTTCCTCCAACATGATTTCCCCGCATTAAGGGCCCTCAAAATGAACAAACAGTTACTGGTTGGGCCCCCCCCCTGGATCCCCGTAAAAAAACAAAAATCGCACTTTCCCCTTTCCCCCCCCCAAATTTGAGATTTAAAAAGCAGGAAATGGAACCTTGCTGTTTTATCAACTGGAGACAACCCGTTTCTTTTGCTTTTAAAGTTTTTCCCCCAAATGTACGGTTGGGAAAAACAACAACGAACGTGACAGGGAGTAAATGCCCAAATAGGGGTTTCGACAGCAGCAGGGAAGGTGGCAGAAGCCTAAAGGGGGACCCCTGGCAAAAACTTTTTTTTACCACCTCACCAAAGCATGCAATGCAGGGCACAAAAATCCAACACACAAGTAACTTAAGATCATGGGCACGCAAACTGGGGTCCAACACCGATGTTTTTGCATGTGTTCCGGGCCCAATAGACTTCTGGTTTTCCAAAAATGGACCCAATGGCCCGAGCTGGCTCGTCACACATGAGGGGGTTGTCCTGCCCACAGCCCCGTCATATCTGAGCGGACCTTCAGCACAGCTGGAAAGGGGTCCCTTTCCGACAAACGCATCCGCTTTCCCCAGAAAAAATTTTGGAACGTTTTACAATTCCCCCCAAGATGAATAGGGATTTGGGCTCTGATGATGTTGTGGGGCCCCCAAATTTCCGAGGCCCCCATTAAAATTTCCATTCCCACTTCACATTTCCCTTTTTTTAAAAAAAGGTCCCTTTGAAAAAATTTTTTTTTTAAAAGGTCATTTTTTACGCAAATTTTTTTTCTCTTTTCCCCAACGTTCATTTTGCTTTTTTTGGGGTTTTAGGAGACTGGAAAAGACAGCAAGGTTTTTATACAACACCGAAATTTCCCTTTTTCTCACTTTTTCTTTAAAAAGTTTTTTTGCTTGTTTAAGGGGTTTTTAGGTCATGTTCTGTGAGTACCGCAATTAAACAAAGGGCCTTTGGAACAAAAAATTTTGAAATTCAAAATGGCATTTTCTCCCTTTACAATTTTTTTAAAAGTGGCTTAAAGTCATAATTTTTTAAAAATTTTTTGGGGGCCCTGTTTTCGGGAAAAACAACTAAAAATTATGGGCCTTGGAACAGAAATGTGGCCCTTTTAAAGGTTTGGGATTTCCCCCCTCACAATTTTTAAAAGTGGGTTTAAAGTCATATTTATAATTTTTTTTTGGGGGCATGTACTTGAGATAAAAGCAATAATCATGGTCCTTTTGGGAAAAGAAAAGTGGCTTCTAAGGGGCAAAATTTTTCCCCCCCCAATTTTTAACATGGCTGAAAGTCATTTTTAAAAAATTTTTTTGGGGCAATTTCTGCTTTGAAAAAAAGAATACTAAAAAGGGCCCCCAAATTAAAAAAAAAAATTTTGTTTCTAAAAAGACAAATTTTTTCTTCACAAATTGGAAACCCAAAATGGCTCAAGGGCATGCTTTTTTTAAATTTTTTGGGGGGATTTTTCTGGGACAAAAAGCTATAAAAACGGGTTTCCCATTCTAAAAAAAAGTTTTTCTTAAAAAACATTTTTTTTTTTCACAAAATTTACCAAAAATTTGGGTCAAAGGGGCCCTGCTTTGAATTTTTTTGGGGCAATTTTCTGTGACAAAACACTATACAAAAGGGCCTAAAAAAAAAAAAATGTTGTTTCCAAAAAGACTTTGTTTTTTCACAATTGTCCCAAAGTGGCTCAAGGGTGTTGGGGGGGGTCCCGAAAAGGGAAAAGGTAAAGGGCACTTTAATGACACATTTGCAAAATGACTTGTTTTTGCAAGAACTTTAACAAGCATCAATTTCCCCGTATTGGGAAAAAAACCCCTTTAAAAACAATAAAAAAAAAAAACAAAACAAGGGGGAAATTTTTTCCTTTTTTTAAAAATGTGTTTTCCAAAAATTAAAGTTTCTAAAAAACTTGCATGTACAAAATAGCGTTAAAAAAAATTCCCTCTGAAAATTTACAAGGGGGTTTCAGGGGAAAAATTTTACCCCAAAGTATTTTTTCCGAGGACATGGAGTATGGAGCACAAAAGAGGGAAAAAAGTAAAGAGACCATTTCCCCCGCACGTTTGGGAAAAAAGAGAAAAAAATGCGAAGATAAGGGCACCGGGTGTAACCCCCAGCGTTAACCCCCCAGTATTTCCAAGTGAACCCCAATTGGCCACACTTTAACGGAGGGGGGAAGCGCAACCCGGGGAAACCCCCCTATTGACTGTGTACAGAGGAAAGGGTGGAGTTCTCACACTTCCGCTTCCCCCACCTTTTCTTTTAGAAAAAAAAAGTTTTTTGTTCGCGTCATCCCGGGGATTTTAACCTGCTTTTTAAAAGATGAAAGGGGCGCCACCGGCTTTCAAACCCCACCCACCCGTAACTCCGCCCTGGGCATGCTGTGGCCCAGGGAAGGTATAGTCAATGTTCCCCGTGAAACTAAAAAGGGGGGGTTTTAAAGACCCCTTTTTCCCCGGGACTTTTTTAAAAGTGGGGGGTCATTTCAGGTTTTGGGGGGTCCTCTGTGGGCCCCCGGACGGGAAAGTCAATGGGCCCGTTTCCCAAATAAAATGGTGGTTGAAAACTCCTTTTTTCCGGCACTTTTTTTAAAAGTTGGGGGGCATCGGGTTTGGGGGGTTTATGTGTGGGCCCCGGAACAAAGGGATAGTCAATGTCCAATTTAAATAAAATTTTGGTTGAAAGACTCCTTTTTTCCCGGGAAATTTTTAAATGTGGGGGAAAGCAGGTTTTTGGGGTAAGCTGTGGCCCCCGGACCGGTTTTAGTTTAAAAGTCCAGGAAACTAAAATTGGGGGTTGAAAGCTCCTTTTTTTCCGGGAAATTTTTAAATTGGGGGGCATGCAGGTTTGGGGGCCCCCTGCTGTGGTGCAGGGCGGGGATAGTCAATGTCCGTGAAAACTAAAATAGTGGTTGAAAGACCCTTTTTTCCGGCACCCTTTTTTTTAATTTGGGGGTCTGCGGTTTGGGGGGGCCCTGCGGGGGGCCCAAAGGGCAGGGATAGTAATGCCATTTAAACAAAAAAGGGGGTTTAAAGACTCCTTTTTTTTCCCCACTTTTTAAATGTGGGGGTCATGCAGTTTTTGGGGGTCATGCTTTCGCCAGGAAAAGGGGAAAATTTAATGTCCAGTTCAAGTAACATGATGGTTCAAATCAAACTGCCTTCCGGCACTTTTTAAATTTTGGTGATGCAGGTTTAAGGGGCCCGGCGTGGTACAAACAGGGAAAGTAAATGGGCTGTGACTTTTTTCCCTTGGGCTTTTATAACCTAAGTGTGTTTCCTAAAAAATGTAGCATGAAACCATTTGACCCGTGTTTAAAGTTTAAATTTCACTCCCAGCCTTGGGTTTTGGGGGTAATAATGAAGGTTTTTTGTTGCTCTCCCATAGACCCTTTTAAAGGTCATCGGGGCATAATCCAATTTCCCACTATCGAAAAACCTTATCGATTTGCGGCCCCAAATATCGACTATCCCATTTGTCTCGATAGCCAACGCAATCGCCCCAAAAACAAATAGTTTAAGGGCCTTTTTGAAGAGATTTCCCAAATACCACAAAACGCCATCATTTAGGAAAAAAAAGACTAATTTCAATAAATAATGGATTTGTTAATTGGAAGAAGAAAGGACCAAAAAAACCTTAATGGAAAACCGGGAAAAAAACGGGGGGAGGGGGGGAAATTTTGGGGCAAGTAAACATGAATGGGCTTTATTCGAAAAATATGAGGTTTAAAAAAAGGTAGTCAGTATTTTATGTTAAAGTTTAAATTTTTTCAGTTATGTCAGTTATTTTATTAAGGAAAAAAAGGTTATTAATCATGTTATGTTAGGTAGATAGTTTGTTTTAATGCTTGTGTTATTTCTCATTGAAATAAGGTTAAGCCAAACCTGTTGCTTTTTAACTTTTTTTTGCTTTTAATAAAACCAACCTTTGCTTTTAAACTTTTCCTGATATTCGAATTACAACGGATAGGAGCGAAAAAAATTTTTACTTAACATATTATTAACTTGGTACAAACTAAGTATTTTATTCAAAAAAAAATAAGTAGGGGGAAAAAAAACAAAGCTAGAAAATATATACTTTCCAGAAGTGAAAACCCAAAAAATTTACATGTTACCAGAACTAAGCTTGTAAGAAGGATGAGACTTTAAGCTGGGGAAAACAAAAGGGCCCCCCCGTGAAAAAGGCCAATGTGAAGTTTGACCCTCCCCCCACCCATTGTTTGGGGAAATAACAGTCATCTGCCCAGAAGACACAGTCATATAAAAGTGCCAGCCTACCACTTTGTTGCTTGTCCACAAGCAGGGTAGGGCCCTGCCATGTCGAGAGTCCCAGGTTCAGCATTAAAGAAATAAGGAAAAGCAGCACGCTGACTGTGTCACGCATCCTCTGAAAATAGGAAGATAGGGCGCAAGTTGAGAGGAACTCTCCATCCTGCATGTGTGCCAAAACAGCAGAGGTCCCAAGCTGGGGACATGGAGGACAGGAAACATCATGTAGAAAGTGCAGCAGGCGAGACTGTCCCTCCGCCAGATGTTCCATTGTACAGAGCAATTGCCAGAGGAGCTGCGTGTGTCAGAATAGAGGTCCAACAGAGACGGTGTGTGCTTTATTGCTGCACTGACATAGTCTATAAAAGCAAATGAGAGACACTGAAGCAATTTTTGCACAGCCCCATTTGCTGTTTTTAATCCCATTGGTTTATAGATTTCCAAATTTGTTACAACTATGTGTTCAAAAACAAACTTAAAAATTAAATGTGTTATATCAAAATAAAATCAACCAAGGGGACACAAAAAAAAAGTTGGCCCCTTTCAAGCAAAATTTAAAAGGGGGCCATTGACCTTCAAGGGCCGTGTAAATCCCTCCTATTGTTCAAAATTTAAAACCCAATGAAAAAAGACTGTGGGGAAGCTGCCCTTTATTGCTTTTAGTTTGAGTTTGGGGGGGTTTGGTGCCTCCATTTTTTTTTTTTGCACTCCCCCTCTTGACAGGCTTTTTTTTCAGTGCAGTGTAACTTGTAAATGATTCCCTTTATTCCTGGGTTTTGGAGGGCGAATAGGAAACCCCAAAAAGAGGGGTCAATTGTAGGAAAATCAATAGTGTAGGACCCCCCTCCCTTTAGTGCCTTTTAAGTTCGGGGGTGGCTAAACAGTTTTATCAAAAAAAAGTGAACTGAGAATCTCAAATTTTTTCATATATCCTAGATAGCAGAAATGCTTTTTTCAAAATTCCTATGTCCCCTTTTATAGTGCTTCAGTTTATAGTGTGCCATTGTTATTGGAATATGTATGTACATATCAGGAAGGCTGTCAATCACAGATAAGACTGCCCACTGGACTCCACAACCCACAATAAGCAGCATATTAAATGAACAAATTATAATTTCTGATAAATCTTACCCTACAAAACTACAAATCAGTCTGCTCACCCCTCTCTGCTCTGTAAGATACTGCCTGCAGACCAGATAGTATGATCACTGTGACAGGTTCCTTTTAAAGGGACACTATGTAGCTTCACAGGTAGCACATATGATATGTCTGCTCCCGGACTCAGGGAACACATCTGGGTCCCCCATAATCTAATAGTTTCATCCAGAGGCGGGACGACGGGTAGGCCAAGGTAGGCGACCGCCTAGGGCGCCTACCTCTGCCTATCCCTAAGGGGCGCAGGCAGAGCCCCGAACGTCGCCGGGCTACAGGCCGCTGCCATGGGCCTGAAGCGCCGGCCGCCTCTTCGACTGCTTCTGCGGAGCAGAGAGCGAGCGCTCCCTGCTCCGCAGACAGTGTCGGGCCCGATCCCCGGAGGATCGCTGGATCCTCCGGTAAGCCGCAGGGCCGACACAGCGGGGCCGCTGGGTCCTCATAGCGCTGAGGACACGCCGCGGCCCCGTGCGCCTCAGCCGGCAGCGTCGCAATGATGTGATATCATCGCGACGCTGCCTCTCCTCGGGCGTACAGCGTGTCACAGGCCGGGCGCCCGAGGAGCTGCCGGAGGAGCGCGGGACTATAGAGGACAGAAGAGGAGCGCGCGCCCGGGCAGCAGGTAAGGTGAGTATTAGTGTTGTTATTTTTAAGTGCCTGCCAGTGGGCCCCTATATACTGCCTGTGGCCTCTATAATGCCTGCCCTGTGGCCCCTATATACTGCCTGTGGCCCCTATAATGCCTGCCTGTGTGCCCCCTATATACTGCCTGTGGCCCCTATAATGCCTTATACTGCCTGTGGCCCCTATAATGCCTGCCTGTGGCCCATATATACTGCCTGTGGCCCCTATAATGCCTGCCTGTGTGTCCCCTATATACTGCCTGTGGCCCCTATAATGCCTGCCTGTGTCCCCTATATACTGCCTGTGGCCCCTATAATGCCTGCCTGTGTGCCCCCTATATACTGCCTGTGGCCCGTATACTGCCTGTGGCCCCTATAATGCCTGCCTGTGGCCCCTATATACTGCCTGTGGCCCCTATAATACCTGCCTGTGGCCCCTATACGCCTGCCTGTGGCCCCTATAATGCCTGCCTGTGGCCCCCATACGCCTGCCTGTGGTCCCTATATGCCTGCTGGTGCCCCCATACGCCTGCCTGTGGCCCCCATATGCCTGCCTGTGGCCCAATACGCCTGCCTGAGCCCCCATATGCCTGCCTGTGGCCCCTATACGCCTGCCTGTGGCCCCTATACACCTGCCTGTGGCCCCTATACGCCGGCCTGGGGCCCCTATATGCCGGCGGGGGCCCCCATACGCCTGCCTGTGGCCCCATACGCCTGCCTGTGGCCCCATACGCCTGCCTGTGGCCCTATATGCATGCTGGTGCCCCCATACGCCTGCCTGTGGCCCCCATATGCCTGCCTGTGGCCCCATACGCCTGCCTGAGCCCCTATACACCTGCCTGAGCCCCCATATACCTGCCTGTGGCCCCTAGTTATATACCTGCCTGTGTCCCCATTATATACCTGCCTGAGCCTAAGCTATATAACCTGCCTGAGTGACCCTATAGCTATATAACCTGCCTGAGTGACCCTATATCTATATACCTGCCTGAGTGACCCTATGTCTATATACCTGCCTGAGAGTTACCCTATGTCTATATACCTGCCTGAGAGTGACCCTATATTTATATACCTACCTGTCTAAGGGGACAATATACATATACCTACCTGACTGAGAGGGCATATCTATATACCTGTCTAACCGAGGGGACTTATGTACCTGTCTAACCGAGGGGACTTATGTACCTGTCTAACCGAGGGGACTTATGTACCTGTCTAACCGAGGGGACTTATGTACCTGTCTAACCGAGGGGACTTATGTACCTGTCTAACTGAGGGGACTTATATACCTATAATTAAGGAGTTGCTGGAAATGTGAGGATTCTAAGATATTTGTGTCCAAATCCTCAGGGACGAGTATTGTCCGGGAGCAATCAGCATGAAGGTGTGAACCGGATGGAGAAGAAAAGGGAAAGTGAACGACGCTGATCAGAAATGATGTCTCCGGTGAGTTACTAAATGTAACTGCAGTGTAATCACTTATATGTCTGCAGAGCGTCTACATACAACTAGTATCTACCGCTATCTGGTCCCTGTATGGCGGTGGTATATGTAATCAGAGCCTGTGTACAGCTCATAGTCACATGTGGGGGTCACGTTTGGTCAGAGTCTGGCAGGATTATTTGAGCCTTAAGTAGTAATAGTTTTGGGTCTTGGTTTTGTCGGAGTTTTTTAGTAACAATGATGCGTATGGTAGATTTGCTCCATGTATCGGTGGATTATTTGGTGACTGTTATTTATAAGGTGTTTCACTGTCATACGGAGGGGAGCGATTTTGAAAAAGCTAATTTGTCATTGTGCAGTGACTGCTGAGGAGATGGACAGGAGCTATGTGGAATATGCAGAAAATTAGTGACAGGACCTGGGCAGGGGTGAGGAATTAGTGTTGGGGGAGGGGGGCGATTTTTTGGGGAGTGGAGGGAGGGGGGGGGCGCCATTGGCTGTACTTGCCTAGGGCACCAAAATGCCTTGTCCCGGCCCTGGTTTCATCACTACTGCATTGCAATACATATGTGTAAGTGCATAGCGTATGGGTGCCGGTCTGGTAATATTACTTATACTTATTCTCTTATGTTCAGAAATGATATTTTGTCTTGTAAGTATACCAAAGACTCATTTATGTCAAAATTACCCATGATTTTCTACAGCATTGTTCAACAGAATAATGAAACTCGTTGGCTGATACAGTGCTCCCAGAGCATTCATTAAGATTTCGTTCAAATGTAAATGGATTGTACTATTGATGTATTAGAATGTTCCTTTTTGCACCATTACATCTAGTACCTATTGACTTTGAATTTAATTGCGATGTAAAATATACCTTTGAAAAGAAGACATTTGAAAGAATGATTTAAAGAAAATGTATTACATGGAAATAGATTTTTCCACATGATACGTTGTCTGAAAGGGCATGTTGTCCTTATTGCTGTCATAGTGCTCCTGCTGGGAGAGCCATGTAGACATTGCTGACATACCCTGACAGCAGGGCAGAAACTTGTGAGTGCCTGTTACTGAGATATCACTATGGAATTAAGTAAAACAATGATACAATTGCATCCAACAAAACATGGCAGCAATGAAATGCATTGAATTATTCATGCAATGGTCTTTAGCTTGGTGAATATTCAGTACTGGCTCCTCTATAGCCACATATTGGTGACAATGCCTATGACAGCTGGACCACGTCCTAGCACAAAAAGACAGTGTTTAGTTTGGCTATGTTTGATAATGAATTAATGGTCATTATGATGAAACATTTTTTAAATGTATGATTGTGAAGGAGGATGATCTATAGTCGTGGAGCATAAAAACAAAATTGAATATTGAGGGCCACATGTATGAAAACTGTCTAGTCACATAATCAGTAACAGGTACATATTTCCATTATGACATAAATTAAAAGTCTTCAGTAGACAGACACTTGCAAACAGTATAAATTTATTACTTGCAATTAGCTGTATTGTTAGTCCATAGTAGCCGGCAACTCAATATTCATTAAGTGCTCCATATGCATCTGCATAGCCTGGTTTCTACATCTTGGAGCACGCAAAAACAGACAGGCGAGCGCAGCCGCGAGTGACATTTCCAGAGAATCCCTCCCCCTTTCTCAAGCTTGGGAGGGTTTCTCTCGGAAATGGCGTGCGTGTTTGTGCTGCGCTCGCCTGTCTTTTTTTGTGTGCTGGATTTAAGGGAGTTGCGAGGACCTCCTTGTTAACAGGTTGCTGTGGTACGGCGCATCCATATAATAACTAATATTTATACAAAGAAGTTCTGAAAACTGTCTAGGTCTAAAACTCTCTTTGCTGCCCATAGAGCTCCCCATTCATTTCATATAGTGCTCTGGAAAAATGACAGACGGGCAACAAAAAGAGTTTTAGACCTAGACAGTTTTCATACATGTGATCCTGAGCATCTATTTCAATAACCACACTTCAATAGACAAAAATCTTTCTTGCCCTGGAAGACGGGGGCCAGCTTTTAGTCCTTGCTTTTGTGTGACAAAAACCCACAGAGGACTTATTGCATTCATTGTTAATAGACAAGGGGTTGTAAATTTGTCCAAGGATCCTTGAAAAGAGCCAGAACCTTCTTTCTTGGGTGCCAGAAGTTGACACCATAATGAGAGGTCCATTTTGATCTTAACTAAATGGAACCTTATCTTCTATGTATATTTATTGTTATAATGCTCATCTTATGATGGAGCTAAAAGATGGGTCTAATAGGTCACTCCCAGATATTTGCATTAACCACACTGGGGAGTGGAGTCTAAGGAGGTCCCTGGTTTTTACCTTTTTACCCCTTTATGGGGATCTAGACTTCATTGTAGCAAACTCCCAGGTCACTTCCATTGAGGTAGTGACCATTAATGACAGCTGATATTCAAGTGAGGTAGAAGAGAAGCAGACGAGAAAAGTAGTAAACCGAAGTATAGGTCAGGGCAGGCGGCGCTCTATTGTAGTCAGAAAAAAGCACTAGATTGGGGAAAGCAGTAGAGAGGAAGCAAGGTCAAGAAAGTCCGAAGACATAAACCAGGAATCAAGGGAAACAACATTAAATATTTGGTACCGGGTTGGAGAAGGTGTTCCTTTAAAAAGCCACACGTGTCTTGCAATAGGCAGGAATAGAAAGCTGGTGCACACTGGTCCTTTAAATGTAAAAGGAAAAGTATAGCCAAATTCCGAGAAATCGGGACTGTGAACGACAACCCATGCAGTGGTGGTCTGGGGACCGCTACTGACGGAGAAAGTTCAGCAATAGTTTTGGCAGCCTTTGTGAAAAGGTCATTACACTGCAGTCCCAGCAGAATGTGGTGTCACCCAATGAGGGATGCAACAGTGCTGTGTGAAATTGGTCATCTTTCTGGGTGTTGGTTGTTGAAGTCTGTGCTATGATATGACAACTGCGTTCCCCAAACATCAGAATCACCTTAATCCTCTTTTATTTCGTCAATTCCATTATCAATCACCTGTATCAGACAACAAACGTTTAGAACTTTCTGCATTGATAACTTGTGAACCACAAAAGATATTGCAAATTTGATTGAAGGAATTGATTACTAAGATAATTCTGGTCTTCTTTCATATGCTACATAAACCACTTTCCCATTGGAAAAACTTGCCCTTGATCTAATATGGTGGCTTTCAAGAAAGTGGTCATGTTCTGGCCATAGCCTAAAAGAAAGGCCTGCTCACCCATTGCTTGCTGGGGTATTCAGATATGGCAATTTCCCTTTCATTTCTGAAATAAGAGGGTGTCCTGTGACTTTTGACTCACCCTGTACAATGTCCTTATTGTTTAAGTCTTACTGGCTCCTTAGTTCCATTACATCTATGATAACCTACATCTTATACCATGCCTTTCTCCACTAATTCATGGAGGTTATACATGTGGCAATTCTATCAGTGAACCTGAAAAGTCCTAATGGGATGTCTGAAAAAAAAAATTGTAGCCCAGACAACCATCATAATCTAATGTTAGTTTCCTTGCTGTCTGTGGTTTTCTTGTGTGGTCATCACCAAAGTTCAAAGAAATCAATACTTTCCCTGCCCTCTTTGTTGTCCAGATTTTATATCCATTAAAACCCACAGAAAATATGAGATCATGGGCAAATTTCGCAGAAACTTCATTACAAAAGATGCATTTTGTCCTGTCCCATGGGATCAAGATATTACTAAAAGTTGACATTTGACTCTCATCTATAAGGCCGTGTTCACACGGCTTATTCCCGACGGATTTGTGAGCCGTATTGAGCTCACAAATCCGGCGTGAATAAGGGGCGGGACGGGGCCGGAGCGCAGCGGGGGTGCCGCTCCCCGGCCCCATAGACAATGCATTGTTTACGGCGCTTACGAACCATAAATAATGTGCATGTCACTTTCTCCCCCCGCAGCAGATTCGCCGAGCGGGGAGGAGCGACGGAATCCACTGTTCTCTATGAGAGCAGTGGATTACCGTAATGACAGGGACAGATTGGCGCCGTACTGAAGCGCAAATCCGGCGCAGAGTACGGCGCCAATCCGTGCCCAAATAAGCCGTGTGGACGAGGCCATAAAACAAAGGGAGGCCTAGGGACAGTGTGAACTCTGCTCCTGATACCAGTACTTCATTTATTGGATTGGAAATTATTTATATATATTTTTGTATAATATTCCAATCCTATTAATAGGATTCTGTACAGTATATCAGTGTTTGAAATGATTTATGATCTACAAACCTGGGTTTATATAAATAAGATAGTTTTGGAGGGATTTCTGTGCGGATTGGAGGATAACCAGAGTTTAGCCAAAATCTATCAGGTTTCTCTTTTAAAAGGATGGCAAGTATGTAGGAACCTAAAGCTCAGCAAATAGAAAATGTAGGTATGTCCCTTTAAATTGTGTTTATATAAGACAGTGACTACTCTAGTCAGCGTATATATATCCTGCAGCGTATAAATCACAAGGCTCACTCACCAAATGCATTGGAGAGGAGTATATACAGTATCTCTGAAAAGTGCGTACAACCCTCATATTTTTGGAAATATTTTATTGTATCTTTTCATTGGACAACACAGAAGATATGGCACTTGGATAAAATGTAAAGTAGTCAGTTTACAGCTTGTATTACAGTGTAAATTTGATGTACCCTCAATATAATTCAACACACAGTCATCAATGTCTAAACTTCTGGCAACAAAAGTGAGTACACCCCTAAGTGAAAATGGAAAAATGATGCCCAAAGTTTCGATGTATTTGGTTCAGATGATGTCCAGCATGTGTGGTGGCAACCAGGTGGGGAGGACAAAGGCAAGTGTGTCTTGCCTACAGTCAAGCATGGTGGTAGGAGAGTCATGGTTTGTGGCTGCATGAGTGCTGCTGGCTGAGGGGGAGCTACAGTTCATTGAGGGAACCATGAATGCCAACATGTGACATACTGAAGCAGAGTATAATCCCCTCCTTTCAGAAACAGAAACTGGGCCACAGGGAAGTATTCCAACATGATAATGACCCCCAATACACCTCCAAGATGATCACTGTCTTGCTCAAGAAAATGAGGGTAAAGGTGCTGGACTGGCCAAGCAAGTCTCCAGTCCTAAACCCTATTGAGCAACTGTGGGGCATCCTGAAACAGAAGGTGGAGGAGCGCAAGGTCTCTACAATTCATCAGCTCCTTGATGTCATCACGGAGGAGCGGAAGAGGATTCCAGTGGCTGCAACCTGTGAAGCTCTAGTGAACTCCATGCCCAAAAGAGTTAAGGCAGTGCTGGAAAATAATTGTAGCCACACAAAATATTGATAATTTGTCCATTTTCATTTAGGGGTGTACTCACTTTTGTTGCCAGCAGTTTAGACATTGATAGCTGTGTGTTGAATTATGTTGAGGGCACATCAAATTTATACTTATACAAGCTGTACATTGACTACTTCACATTGTATCAAAGTATCATATCTTCAGTGTTGTCCTATGAAAAGATATAATAGAATATTTATAAAATGTAAGGGGTGTACTCACTATTGTGAGATACTTCATGTGGAATTGGATTGACCCACAATCCACTGATAGAGATATGGAGCTTAATGGTGCTGGATAGTAGAACTTCAGGAGCACAACATTTGTTGGGAAAATTTAACAATGCATAATACCGCTCCATCATGTCCGCAGGTTTAAATAGTATTGAAAGTGGAGGAAGCATATAGCAGTGACCTTTTAAAACTTTAAGCATCAGTGTGCATACTATCAGACAGAGGGGAGCATAGCTGACAATGGGATACATGCAGTAAATAAAGGTAACCCACCTGGAGTAGTGGACTGGGAGTCAAACACATTAATGTCCATGCATGAGAAGGCTTGCGACAGTAACTTTACCAACCAGTGCTAGGCAGCTATTGCCATAAAACTATAAGATGATTTTTTTCATCTCTACAGATCACACATAGAATGGGGCACACTAAGGCTATGTTCACACGGCTTATTTTGGGACGGATTTCAGCCCGTAATTCACACCGTACTGCGTGAATTACGGGCTGAAATCCATCCCAGTCATTACGGTAATCCACAGTTCTCATAGAGAACTGTGGATTACGTCTCCTCAATTATTCACGGCGGGCCCCACCCTGTTCCTGCCCCCGTACACACGGCGTAATTGCGGGCGAAATACGTGTCCGTAATTATGCTGTGAATAAGCCGTGTGAACATAGCCTTACAATTGCAAGTAGCCCAAAGCACCAGTACACTGGTCTATATGCCTTGCACTGCATTTACTCTGTTTTAGACACTTTTTTGCATTCCGGTTAGTCAGGGTCATCTTTTTGCTAAAAGAAGGCAGGGCTAGAACTGAGAACTGTTACACCATGAGCCAAAGACTGTAGCAAAATTCTAACACTATAGGGTAATAGGTTTATTTACCCCTTTACTATGTTACCTGCCCTTTCCCTGACACCCAATGTTGTTCTGCTTGTTCCATTTCCCAGAGCCAAAAATTCATCCTAATATGTCTTACCAATAATTAGGTGGACTCTAATAAACCCAACCACTTTTTGGAATAAGAGATGTTTAGAGAACTATTGTTACATTGCCCTCCAGTTTCCCTTGGACAGTCTTAACACATGTTTCTTAGTCCACCATGAGGCTTTAGGGATAAATAGGTAAAATTTATAATTTAATAAAAAAAATTTCCAAACCCGAATTAAAGAACTTTCTCTTCTGGATTCATTGACAGCTGGGAACTTGGGTTGTAAGATCCTGAGTTTATTTATAGTAGCTTTTAGAAAAAAATACTACTTGTAGGTGCTATTCAGCTATTCCTATCTTGTTACATGTATGCTGATGAGTGTTATGCTATGTGTTGATTGGATTTATGTTGATAAGTTCTACAGTTTCTTTGCTCTTCCATATATTACATTTCCATTGAGTAGCTTTAATATGCATTCTGTGACATGACTTTACTGACTAGCATTATTGTCTTCACCAGTATACAGAATACAATCACCATGGTTGGCCTATTCGTCATAAACCTTAGAAATCAATATGTATTGACTTATGTCCTTTTATGTGTATGAGGAGGATGTTTACTGACCAAGTCTTTCCTCCATTAAGAATGCCGTGGTTGGCCAGCTGTTTCCTGGATATGAAATGCATACATGTATGTTTTCCGGCTTTGATGTCCTTTACATTATGTGAGATGCATATTTATTCGTTAACTCTGCTGTCCTTTCCCAGTGAATGAAATGTACATGCATTTGATCAGCTCTGATGTTTCTCTCCTGTATATGAAATTCAGGTTCCTGGTCACCTTTGGCTCAAGAGCCTAAGGCAATGTAGCTCTTGCTCTCAATTCCAGGTATTATTTTGTCATCATTACTTTTTAAGCAAGCAGCTCTAACAAATGCTTTGAGAAGCGTTCACTATCAGTTCAAAATAAGTTTTCTGTGTTATAGCCTTGGTGAAACATGATTAAAAGGCTTAAATGGGCGCTACCATTTCTGAGTGGTTGGAAAAGAACTGTTATATCACATAAATAAAGGAGAATAATTCCAGTGTTACAAGAAGTCATGAAAGTAGATTTTTGCTCTGTCCTAACACTTAACTAAGAATGAGAAGAATGTTCTCATAGACAATGTTCTCATGTCTAAAGGAGACATCACTTTCAACAATGACAACTGCCCCAGAGACCAGCTCATCGACTCCAGTCTAGATCCTACGCAATCAATTTTCATTGCCAAGGGAAGCTGCCTATGTAGCATCCACATTGGGTTATTGAGGGCCTCCCAGTAGCTGTAATAGGGCATATGAAAAGGGAATGTCTTAATGAGACAACAATTCATTATCTTAACAAGTACCCTCTCTATATGCCAGTGTGAGGAACTGTTACGAAAGAGCAAGCCTAGACCGTTATGGTGATATATTGTTGGCCACCCACCTCCATAACACTATATTCATCCTGTGACAACCAGTTGCAGCTCTCCCAATAATTAAAATTTGGGGATTCCAGGCAGGGCCGAAACGACACATAGGCGACCGTCCAGGGCGCCTCTTCATTCCTGGCACGCAAGGGGCGCGAGGAGGCATGGAGTGGGATGAATTTTCCATTGCCAAGGCACTATGTGCCTTATTTGTCTAAGGCACCAGAATACCTTGTCCCAGTCCAGCTTGTAGGACCCAGGACCATAGCAATCAGCTGATCACCAGAAAGGGTGTCATCAGTGAAACATTTTTCTTTATTGGACAACACCTTGCGATGTTGGACTGAAGTTCCTTGTGCCCATCCAGAGGAAAGATGAGCTACCTTTCAGATGACCCACCATCTTCTTGAGGGTTGACCCCCTGTGTCTACAGGACATGTGCATGTTCACTTTGAAGTACTCATTACACATATCTGGCAACTGGTTCTAAAGTCAGATTCAAATTAGATTGTTTTCTGCTAGACCTTAAAGGGGGTTTAAATTGAACATCATGTGACCGAGCAGGATGACATCACTATGCCTTTCCTCACTCTAGTCAAAGAAAGATCTGTTTATGTAAAGAGCTGTGAGTAGCTACAATATAGCTCAGAAGCAAAGTTTTTGCCTCACAGCACAATGGCCTTAGGTCTAAATCCCTGCAGGAACCAAACCTGTGTTTTTTTTTTCTCTTTATCAATGCACATACCTCATTGAGGTGTCTTTTTTATTTATTTGCACTGTATGACTAATTACTAAGGAGCACAGAGGATGGGAGTAGAGTGACAGCACCTGGGGTTTGAACACTCAGTATCTGTCTGAGAGGAGAGGAGATGTCTGAGCATGTCTGGCCAGGACTGTGGCGCTCTCAGCCCTGGTTGTATCCCCTGGAGACGAGCTGTAAGCAATGAATCACTAAAGGAGCAGCTAAAACTAAAATGGTCCAGAATTTTTAATAATGATGAATAGTGAAAATGTTTATTAGTTAATTTGCAAGCTTCCCATGTCAATTTTACTTTGTGGCAAAACCCCTTTAAGGGACATGATATATTGGGGTTACATTATTGCATCATAGCTTTGGTCTACTGGAGTATCCTCCGGTATTCTGGTGGACCAGTCTGACCCTGATACCATAGACTCAAAGACTGTGGGGGACATGTTTGAAAACTTTGCAGGTCTAAGACTTTCTTTGTTGCCCATAGCAACCAATCAGAGCGCCCCTTTCATTTTTTCAGAGCACTATATGAAATGAAAGGGGAGCTCTGATTAGTTGCTAAGTCCAAAAAAGAAAGTCTTAGACCTGCACAGTTTTCAAACACATGGCCCTATAATTTACCTTGCAAACTTTAACCCCTTAAGGACCCTGGACGTACTCATACATCTCAGGGTCCCTAAGGAACTTTGCAGGGAGATCCACGACCGCCCCACACAGCCACCGGGTGTTAGCGGCTGATCGCAGCTAACACCCGGCCGGTACAGCGCGAGTGGGCAGCGTCTCCCGCCCGCGCTGTTTAACCCCTTAGACACCACGGCCAAGATGGCCGCGGCGTCTAAATGAAGAGCGGTGCCGCGCACCGTTCTTCAGGGCAATCAGCGTGGCACCTGGACATGGCAGCAGGGAGCCTTGTTAACGCTCCCATCACTGCCATGTTCTGCGGCCGGAAGTGGGGAATCTGCCATCTTTGTACAGTCTAATGCATTGTCTATGCAATACATTAGACTGTATTAACAAAAAAAATATTAAAAGTTCAAATCACCCCCTTTTCCCCATTTTACAATAAAATAATAAAAAAGTTACACATATTTGGTATTGCCGCGTCCGAAAAAGTCAGATCTATAAAAATATAACATCATTTATCCCGTATGCTGAACACCGTAGAAGAAAAAAAATTCCAAACGGCAAAATTGCGTTTTTTGGTCATTTTACGTCACTTAAAA
This sequence comes from Phyllomedusa bahiana, assembly GCA_025379985.1. Taxonomy (NCBI): domain Eukaryota; kingdom Metazoa; phylum Chordata; class Amphibia; order Anura; family Hylidae; genus Phyllomedusa; species Phyllomedusa bahiana. The sequence goes on along the minus strand of JAODAL010004570.1, from coordinate 127,070 downwards.
AAATGGAATAAAAGTGATCACAAAAGTCGAATGCATTCCAAACTGCTAGCAATAAAAAGTACACTTCAGCCCGCAAACATGCACCCTGACTGACGTCCTTAGGTGTTAGTACAAAAAAGTTATTGGTCGCACAAAATGGCGCCATGGCGCAAATTTCAAAAATAGAAAATGTTTGGAATTTTGTTACGGTACCAAAACATAACGGAAACCCTACATGTTTGGTATTGGCAGATGCGTATCAACCTGTAGAATACAGATAATACATCATTTCTACTTGAGATTGAATGACGTAAAAGCAAAACAACCGCAAAAATGGCGAAAGTACTTTTTTTTCACAATTTGGCCCACTTGGAATTTTTTTGCGGTTTCCCAGTATATTCTATAGTACAGTGAATAACACCATTGGAAAGTACATCTTGTTCTGCAAAATAAAAGCCCTCATATGTCTATGTAGGTGAAAAAATAAAAAGGTTACGGCTCTGGGAAGACGAGGAGGGAAAAACGAACGCGTCAACAACAAAAACCGCCGGGTCCTTAAGGGGTTATGATGTCACGACTTTCTGTGCTCTCTGTTCTTAGATTACAACAAAAGTCATTAAAACGTCATTGAAAAAATTGGGATCACCTTCTGTGCTGTAAAATATTGGTGCATTATCTGTTAATTTTAGTTTCGCTACATCTTACTGTTAGGTTTATCTACAAATGTATCTACATTACCCTACTTGGGTCACAGTGCATTTCTATTGCACAATACAGCTTTAGGGTATGCTCACACGACATGTTGAGTCCTTGTGAACATATGTGATTAGATGCGTGTTTGGATCCGTCTATTGGACTCTAAATGGACCAAAACACGCATCTAACAAATAGCAGTGTGATTTTCCATTGCTTGCAATGGTAAACACGCATCAGCGTTTGTGTCTAATTGTGTCTTTCGGATCCGTCCCAAGAATTGTCATGTCAATTCTTGATCCGAAAGAAGCAGCAGGAGCCTTATAATAAACTATAGGGTGCGATCCTGCTGCATCCAACACGCATCCAAACACTCAGCTGCATGCTGGATACGTGTTGGATGCATTTTGGATCCGATCGACGCTGCGTTTTTAGATACGATTTTCGGATCCAAAACAGATCCAACACGCCATGTGAACATACCCTTATTGTTAAAGTGTAGACGTGATCCTGGAGACCAGAAAAGAAATGTATATGGTGAACCATGTAATGGAAACTTTTCAACAGAATCAAAGGCTGTGTTCAGATGGAATGATGACCGCTATTTGCTTGTAGCCCAGACATTATCAGACATTATCATCCATTGCTAGTCCAATGGTCATGGTCTATGTCAGCAACATTATATCACAAACACTCTAAAGTTCAGAATACCTAAACGGGCTATGGTGCCACATAACTTTTTGTGACTGAAAAACAACAGGAGGGATCCCATAACCTGAATTACAATATCACTACATCAATGAACAAAATACAGCACAGCACTCAGGGGTGTAACTAGAAATGGCAGGGCCCCATAGCAAACCTTTCAATGCCACCCCCCCCGCCTCCCGGTCCATAAAAAAAAAAAAACTTATCACATGTTCTGTCAAGAATAACGGAAAAAATAGTGTACACCAGACACTTTCCGCACACGCCAGTCATACGCCAGACACATCCCGCACACGACAGACACATCTTACACACACCGGACACATCCCGTACACGCAGGTCACACGCCAGACACATCCCCCACACGCCAGACACCCATGTAAACACACCCATGTACACACATGCAGACACGTACACACTCATGTACACACATGCACACCCATGTAAACACACTCATGTACACACATGCAGACACGTACACACTCATGTACACACATGCACAGGCATGTAAACACACTCATGTACACATATGCAGACACATATACATACACAAAAAATGTACCTGATCTCCAGGCACATCTCAGCATGGTGTTGTTAAACAGCAGGTCACAGAGGAGGGAGGGAGACAGAACAGCAGGCAGCTTCCTGCTCCTGAGTTGCTGCACACTGCTGTGCCAAGAGTGCAACTCCCCCCTCCTCTCTGACCCGACGTCTTCACTGAGCTCCGGCTGAGACATTAGTCCGGAGAGCAATGTACAGCGGGGGGGGGGGGGGCTGCGCTGCAGGAGCTCTGATAACTGCCCCATACAAAGGGTGCAGGAGCTGAACTACTGGGGGAGACGTGGGAGCAGCTGCCCCGGGGGCCTGGGCCCCCTAAGAGCCCGGGCCCCGTGGCAGCTGCTACGTCTGTTCCCCTGGTAGTTCCGCCCCTGAGAGCACTACTTACTTCTGTGCTAAACATAGGTTGTTTTTCCCGTTCATTTTAGTGTTTCTTTGAGCGTATAGTGGCCAAAAAGAGCTACAGTCCAAAGTAACACTTGGATCAATGACATTGAATGTTACTGACTGCAGTGATGTCCAAGCTCATGACTAGATCCTTCTTACTGTCTATCATATACACAGGCACTGTCTAATTTATAGTTCTTCAGTATGGCTGTGTTGTAGGCACATGGTGTCTAAGGTTTCCTCTTGGGGGTTGCTCAATTTAAACTCTCCTCCCCTTTTGTGACCATTTTACAGGGTCTCGTAGATTAGTTTTCTGAGTGATCCCCGCCCCGGGGACACTCACCGAGGACATGGTGACAAAATAGATCACATCAATCAGTGATTTCCTCCTCCATTTTTTACTAAATGCAGTTTTGGCGGGGTGGGATCGTTGTGTAATTTTCTATTAGCCCCCGAAAATTACCAAACCCATAGGACAGGCCGTCGCGCATTTTTTCCCGGCTGTACTTGCAGATGAAGGGCTGGCACACGCTTACCCTGTCTTTATCTTAACCCTTATACATTCATATATTGTCTATGACATAGGCTTTTAATTGTACGAAAATGGATAGTAGAAATTGTCAGAAAAATGTCAATTTTTTTCCACATTATGGCTCATTTCTGAATTTAGCATCGCGTGCAGCACATGATGGGATGTAAGCCATATAAATCATCCTCAGGTTCATGAATAAAGGAGGCAACACGTGGGTGGCAATGATATTTACATATTGATGCAGGCAATGCTCTAACAAAAAAAATGCTTCCCAAAATAATTGACCTAATGGTTCGTGCCTATTCTTTTTGGAGCCTCATCGCCAACATTTTATGCATGTTAAATTGTTTTATATATTGGATCATAGAAAGCAGTGAGCTTTGATCTTTCTAGTTAATCCATAATCCATAGCAAGACTCGCCAACCGGGAGACCCTTAAATAGACTTTAAACCCACAGAATTGGGAGATTCAAACCTATACGTGTTTCAATTTATTTGAAAAAAGTCCTTCACCAAACACTGGGGATAAGTTTACTACTTTCATGTAACCAGAAGGGACAGGTCCATTTTTCACTGGTGGGAATTGAAATGCTAACTTGATGCTGTTTTATCATTTAAAGGGGTCGTCTCACTACAAGGATTGCTTTTTATGTTAAAGATCTTACAAAAACAATCACTTTGCAATATGTGTCCATTTCATGTCCCTACCTATTCCTAGATATCCCCCTTGTATGGACTGTATCACTCCCAAAGTCGCTATTCTACAGACCCCGTTTTATCCATCCTGATAGGTCCAGCACTGGTTCTAAGCTACAGACCTGGCTTCTATGCAGCCCGTGGAAGCCATAAACCCCCCTGAATTCAAAAAAGAACCAAGAAAACAGGGCGAGGTAAATGAATCGATGTAGTGAGACAACCCCTTCAATGGGTCTTTACTTTGAACAATCTTTTACTTGTTAACAATCCTTTCTCACCTGACAGTAAGTATTCCGATCCCTTGCAGCGCCTCCACAGGGGAAATAAAGCATTACACAGTGTCCATTTAAATAAAAATATTGGGCAACATGTATGAACGTTGTCGCTGATAGGCCAGTTCTAAATAGCTTTAAGGCCATATAGAATGCACCAGAATGTATGAACCTGTTCTTCTGCAGCTCGTACATACAGAAAAAACACATACAAAAATGGGACATTACTTACTCAAAAACAGTACTTTTTTTGGACCATATTCACAGCTCCATGGCTGGACTAGACTGAACGCAGCAGCAGTCATCTTTGACCTATATCCTACCTGGGAAAAATTAACAGGTGCAGCTAATTGCTGAACACGCTCACATACCCCACTGTTAGGGGGAAAAATTAGATAAAAAAAAAAGGGACACCAACTTTACACCTGTTTTTACACCACATGCAAAAACCACAGTATAATGCAGTATAATGGGGAGATTTCACAAATGCAAAAAACCAATAAAAAAAATCACTCACATAAACCCCCAAGCATGGGGGGGGGGGGTTACTGTACTACAATTGCATATAAAAAAAGGGGAAACCCGAAGGGTGCCATAAATACAATACTGGGTACACCAGCTGGTTTAAAACCCTTTTAATACCCCCAACATTAATTAGGGGGGCTGCCCAAAACACTTTTGGGTGTTCAACACAAAAACAGGGGCCCCTTTAACCTTCCCACTTTTTTGGGAATAAAAAATATGACATACGGGGAAAAATGATAAATAGAATATTAGTTGGAAAGGCCCCCCCGATATGCATTGAAATTTGGCCCCGTTTTTTGGTAATAAATTTCGAAAAACGATAAAAAAGGTTACTTTAAAAAATCTAATTTTTATTGGCCTTTTTTTTCCGTCTGAAGGGCGGGGGGCCTTTTTTTTTGGGTTTGACAAAAAAAGGTGGGACCACCAACTAATGTATGGTGCACTAAAATTTAAGCCACGTTCCCAAACACACGTTTTCCCCCTTTTCCCTATTTTCAAGTTATAGAAACCCCCCTCTGCTTGAGTAGGATTTTTTATTATTTTTGCAGGAACCCCCCACTATAGGGCTTTTTCCAAATAGTTAAATTTAAGTTTGGGCATTTTTTTTACACAATTTTCCCCTATATGGGGGGGGGGGGGGAGCGCGCCAGCAATTCTCACCTGTTAATTTTTCCCAGGTAGAAATTAGGAAATCCTTATTTCAGTTTCCAGATTACGGGAAATATGGCCCCCAAAAATTGGGAAAAAAATCATCGGGCGAAATTTTGAGCCAAAAAACCCCAAATCGTAACCCCATTTATGGTCTTTTCTTTTACTCAAACGGGATTTTGGAAATCCACTTGGGGCCAGAAATCACCCGTTTTTGGGAAAAATTTTTGGGAAAAATACGGGATGTAAAACCAATCCACAAGTTGGCTGGCCCCCCCACCTTTCCCTTGCGGCGTTTTTTCGAAATCATACAACGGGGGTTTAAAAAGGGGGCCAAAAAATTTGGGTAACCATTTTTCCCCTTCTGTTTTTGCGGAAACCGGGGCATGTAGGCAATCACAAATCACCGGGAAAATTCTTTACCCGGTTTGGTTTTTTGAGGTAAAAAATAGGGATTAACCAAACCCAAAGTCTGGCCAGGCACCCCTTTTCCCGGGCCCGGCTGTTCTTCGCATCATACTACGGGATGAAAGGCCCAAAAAAGCGGGATACCCCACCTTTCCCCTTTTTGGCTTTTTCGCGGCATCAACGGGCATTGTAAAACCCCAAAACCCAGCATTCCTTTCCCCGGTTGGTTTTCCTTTTTATCATACATACGGGGATGTAAGCCAAAACCCAAAAGTTTCAGGACCACCCACCTTCTCGTTCTAACGTTTTTCCCAGGTTTGGTTGCAAAAATCAAAAAATTTCAACCTAAATGGGGGTTTTGCGCCCCCAAAACAGTCTTTGGGCCATCAAAAATCCTTTCAGGGCTTTAACACCAAAGTTTGGAGGGGAAAAAACTTTAAATCAAAAAGGTTCCGGGGTTTTTTGATGCCAAATGCCATAAACCCCATTCTACGTTTTTTTCTTTAACGGGGCTCACCCCAGTTGAAAAATGTACCTGTATATCCGCATAACCGGAATGAAAAAACCCCCCCTAACGGGCCCTTTTGTAGAGGCATGAAATTCCAAAAACTAAAGGGGTTTGGGTTTCTTTTGGGGTTTTATTCTGGGGGTCATATTGTGCCATTCTGGATCCGAAGATTTCCAATTTTTTCGGGTTTTCCAGAACAAATAACTGAAGTTCAGCTCTTAGCTGCAGGCAGACCATGCATGAGAATGAGGAGGGCAGTGCTTAGGGCCGTCCTCCCCATTCACTTCTATGGGAGCTTCCAAATATAGCTAACGAAAAATATGGTTACAGTACTTGGAACTATTAAAAAATGGGGGTACCCAAGAAGTGAAATAAATGTGAAGAACAGCTCAAGCACAGCCCTCCTCATCCTCATGCACAGCTGCCTCGCAGTTAGCTTGTGCAGTAGACCTGTGCAGTAGACTTTGCCTCATGGGAACACCCCTTTTAGGGGGTTCTGAATATAGCAAAGTGAATGCTCATGGAAGCTAATTAGGAGAGCTCTATCAGAATAGTGTGAACTTTTCAGACAGGGCTTCCAGCCTGGAGAATAGCATCCAGTCTGTTTGAGGCAGGACCATAGGTCTGGTCAAATAAATTCCAATTATACCTGAACACACTTGCTTGGATTCAACTTTATTAGATTTTCAAATAAATGTGAAGAACAGCTCAAGCACGGCCATCTTCCCATTCTCTGAGCCTGGCTTGTAGAGAGCTAGGAGAATGGCTCACAGCTAAACCAACAAGATGGGACAGCGCCTTCCAGGAGCCATAATTTTTCAAGCCATACGAAGGCTTGTTTGTATAAAATGTGCTTTTCTAATGGTGCCATTATCTGTAGCATATAGTGTACTAGGTATCCATCTAAAAATACTATGTGGGGTGGAATTTAAAAAAACCCGCAATTGCTCCATTTCTGAGGGGTTTTGTTTTTTTAATGTTTACTCTTTGGTATAAATTATATGTTATCTATATTCTGCAGGTCGGTATGATTCCAGTGATACTACATTTGCAGAGTTTTTTTATGTTTTAGTAGTTTTAAAAAATAAAAACTTCTATTTTTTTAAATTTGCATTGAAGCGCCATTTTCTGCTTTTCTATTTCTCCACCTATGGATCTTAGTAGGGCTGATTTTTTTGCATGTTAAAGTGTACTTTTTATTGGTACCATTTTGAGAAACATGTGACTATTTGATCACTTTTTACACCAATTTTTGGGGGATGCAAAATTACCAAATCCACACTCTTTTAGCGTTGGGATTTATTTTTATATGGTATTCACTGAACAAGATAAATTATGTTATATTTTTTAATAAATTGAACTTTTATGGACACATTGATACCAATTATGTGTAACTTTTTGAAAAAAAAGTATTTGTAAAATGGAAATCGGGTTTTTGTTTAACTTTTAATATATCTTTTATAAACACTTTTTTAAAACCTTTTAATTTAACATTTAGGACAGCATGTATGAACGGGGCTGCATCAGAAGTCTGGCATATTTTCAGCCCGACATCAGGCGCAGCCCTGTTCGCATTAGTGAGATGTCTCCCGTATAGCAGTATCAGGCGCATTCCAGAGCGAAAGCGGCACTTTGTAATGCCCCTGATTTCGGGGAGTGTACGGGAGGCAGGGTGCACTAGAACTGTACAAAGCTATAGATTTATAGCTTCGCTGCGGCAATTCTAGGCGCATTACTGCTGTAACGGGTAAACCACTTTCAAAGTGGTAAACCTGATCCAGAAATGTCTTAACAAGCGCTAGAATGCGTCTGATTTATGACCCGCTGTATGACCTGCGTTTATAGGCCAAATTTCATACATATGGCCCTTAGTTTCCCTAGGTCACTTGAACATGCGGTTTCTTGATTGCTTCTTCTATACAAGATAGTACTGAAGTACTGCTCTATACAGGTTTTTCATTGATCTCCTTTGGGTGCAATAGGAGTACTAACATGGCAGTTATGGAAGCCTTCATGAAGTCTCCAGCTGCCATGGCAACTAAATGGAACCTTGTGATTGCATTGCTGGGGGGCCAACTGAACAAAGGAATGGTGCACTGCACTCTTATCCACTTAGACACTACAGCTGGTGTTAAACAGCAGGGATGGGAGCTGTCTCCAGTCCCTGCTGATTGCAGCAGTTGCCAGCTTCATATGTAGCGAGCGGGCTCATACCATGAGGTGCATCCATTTGCTTGAAGGGGTTAAGTGTATGACAGTACATACCATCTACTGCTGTTTGCAGGTAGACAGATTTTTATTTCATTTTACTTCAGGAGATTACAGGATTACAGAGGATTTTAAACTCTACATTAGAAGAACAAATCTCCAATCACTATTAAATAGATTAAAGAATCATTATCATTTCAAGGAATATCAATCACTTGCAGCTGACAGAAGTATTCAATAGCTCCTTATTCCAAACTCACTGGATTTGACTGATAATTCTGTACTTTCATAGACATGTGATATAATGGTTGTTAGGAAGTCACAGTGTTGTCTAGGTTAAGAAAGTTGAAGGGCCAATATATAGTCATAAGTCTCTGCCACTTAAACATTTGCAGGAGGGGAAGGGTCTGTTTCTGCTAGATAAGGACCTGTTTGGGAGTAGGGTGAGTTCCAGGTCCACTTCTAATCTTGAGCTAATTAGGCTCATTGGAAGCCAATCGGAAGAGCTGTTTCAGAATGGTGTGAACTCTTAAGACAAGGCTCCCAGCCTGGGGAATATCAGGATAGTCCAGCCTGTGAGAGCCAGGAATAGTACAGGTACATCTCAATAAATTGGAATAATACTGAAAAGTAAATTTATGTCCATAATTCAAGTTAAATAGAGAAACCCATAGACTGTATAGACTCATTACACACAGAACGATATATGTCAAGCATTTATTTCTTTCAATGTGGATGATTATGACTTACAGCTAATGAAAACCCAAGGATCAGTATATCAGAAATTTAGAATAATGTGAGAATGGTCAAAATTGTTGACTCATTGTGTCAGACTCTAATCAGCTAATCAACACAAATCAACACAACACATGTTTCATAAGCCTTTAAATGTCCTCTTAGTCTGGTCCAGTAGGCTACACAATCATGGCGAAGACTGCCAACCTGACAGTTTTTAAAAAGAAACAAGGAGGCTAGGCCACAAAGGGTTCTTGCTAAAGAAGCTGTTCACAGAGTGCTGTATCAAAGCATATTAATGGAAAGTTGTGTGATAGGAAACAGTGTCGTAGAAAAAGGTGCACAAGCAACAGGAATGACTGTAGTCTTGAAAGGTTTGTCAAAAAGAGGCCATTCAAAAATTTGGGAGAGATTCAAAAGGCTGGAGTCAGTGCTTCAAGAGCCACCACACACAGATGTATACAGGACATGCATGGGCTGTCGTATTCCTTGTGTCAAGCCACTCATGACCCAGAGGCACCGTCAGAAGCATCTTACCTAGGATATGAATAAAAAGGACTGGACTGTCGCTTAGTGTTTCAAAGTCCTTTTTTCATTGTAAAGTTTGCATTTCATCTGGAATTCGGGGCCCAGAGATTGGAAAAAGGGTGGAGAGGCCGCAATCCAGTGTGAAGTTTCCCCAGTCAGTGATGGTTTGGGGAGCCATGTCATCTGCTGGTGTTGGTCCACTGTGTTATATCAAGTCAAGTCAGCGCATCCATCTACCAGGAAATTTTAGAGCACTTATGCTTCCCTCTGCTGACAAGCTTTATGGAGATGCTGGTTTCATTCTCCAGCAGGACCTACCACCTGACTACACTACCAAAAGTACCAATACCTGGTGTAATCATCATGCTTCATTGGCCAGAAAACTCACCTGACCTAAACCTCATAGGGAAGTATTGTCAAGAGGAAGATGAGAGACACTAGACCCAACAATGCAGCTGAGCTGAAGGGTCCTATAAAGGCAATCTGGGCCTCCATATCACCTCAGCAGTGCCACATGCTGATCGCCTCCATGTCACGCTGCATTGATGCAGTAATTCATACTAGAGGGGGCCTGACAAAGTATTGAGTACATATACCTCACAGACTTTTCAGTGGGCCAACATTTCTATATCACAATTATTTTTTTTCGATTTGTCTTTTACATTATTCTAATTTTCTGATATACTGAATTTTAGGTTTTTCATTAGCTGTAAGCCATAACCCTCCACATTAAAAGAAATAAACGCTTGAAATAAATCGCTCTGTGTGTGATGATTCTATAAAATATATAGGTTTCTCAAGTTTACTTGAATTACGGTTATAAATTACATTTTCAATTAGATTCTAATTGATCGAGATGTACCTATCGGCTTAGGATTGGCTCACGTCTGCGTTGGAGGTTTATTTTTATATGATTTCCGACGGAACATTCAATGCATGTGTGAACCAAGCTTTAGACTGTGATCACCATGAACCCATACTTTGTGGCAAGACAGCCTAGGATTTTTATTAAGTTATTACCCTAACTCTGCATCGTCACGTCAAATGACAAAACACTCGTTGGATTTTGATTCAGTATTTGAACAGTATTTTATACTTGGTTGTCGTTTTTTGGCGCAGGTTTCGGATTTGATTTTTCAAATATTTTTTACAGACACTGCATCATAGAGCACTATTGAGTTTTTTATGCAGATCTGCGCCAAAAATCGTGCCAAAAAATGACAAGAAAGTTTTATGGTCATCTTTCATGCCATCCCATTGACTTAGTAGTAGTTTTAATGAACATGTTCCAAGTTGTTTTTTTTAAAAACTACTGTTTTATAAAACCTCAGAAAATCCAAGTCATGTAGACTACAACTCAGATTTTCTACTGAGGTCTATGGGGATGGTTGTATGGTCGGTTATTGGTGGTTTGAAAAACCAAATCCACGTCAAAAACCGACTGCAAATCTTTATCATGAAGACGGACCCTAAAACGTATGAACTTGTTAGAAAGTATTGAAATGTCTTGGGCAGAAAGCTGTCCAAAACACACCTATTTTTGTTGGTCAAAAAGATTAACAGGTTGAATGAAAGTGGTTTATGTCGCAGAGTGACTCTCTTATTTCTCCTTGGTCATGGTGGGGGCCTGTGGCTCAGTCCTCAGTAGCATGCCTCTGTCCACATGTCATCTCTACAAGCCTCATGCTGTCTCTTGAGTTGAGCCCAGTGTCTGAATCTCCTGGTCACAATGTCGGTCTGACCACAGGTATTGAGCACCTTCTGGCTCTTAGGGCCACACGTATGAACCTGTTTAGTTCTAAAACTCACTTTTTTTTGCTCATAGGTTACCATGGGCAAAAGAGTGAGTTTTAGACCTAAACAGTTTCATACATGTGGTCCTTATTGTCTGCTGCTCTTATATTTCTGACCAGCTCTCTTCTTGCTCTCTTCCTAATGAACTAACTCCACTCACAGCTCTTCCTGGGTCTTTGGCTAACCCTTACTTTACTCCTGAACCATGTACTGTTAGGAAGGTAAGTTGTCAGTCCCAGCTCTACAGGCTAGATTAAATGAGAATCCACTGAGTTGGAATTTCTTAAAATGTCCTAGATTAATCTGCTTCCTAGACGGCAATCCCATGAGCTACTGGACCCCAAGATATATTTTATATGTTTACAATTTACATAGTCCATAACATTTTTGCTTCCTAAGGGAAAAAGAATAAAAAGAAATGTACGAATGAGCAGGATTACTAATGTGTAAAATAGAACAGAACAATCAAGGTACATGAACCATAACATGTCTTAACATATTCATCGCAATAGCACTTGAAAAGCACATGTTTATTTTTCTTTTTTGAGAAATTTTCATTTTCCAAACAGCTAGAAAATGTTGCCAGAAAATTCCCATTGAAGTATTGACACAGAAGGTGATTTTTGAATTATGGCCATTGTTGGTATAGAAAGGCTTTGAAATGAATGCCAAAAATGGTATTTTTTGTCTACAATTATTATTTTCTTGCCAGCTTCTTCTCACAATGTTATGTCTATGTGTCTGCAAAGAAAACATACAAATAATATGCCCTAGCCAAGACCCAGGAGTCAGGTAAGCAAAGAGCCTAATGATTTGGTGCTGGTGCCCATAATGTTATATTTCAATTGAAATTCGTTTCACTATGTGGATAGCATAATCAACCAGAGGTCCTCAACCTTCTCTAGTTTGGGAGCCATTTTTAAATATGGCGGGTAATGATGAGCCCCACTGAGCCTAAAAGGGGAAATAGTCTACTAAAGACATGAACAAGTGGCATGGCTCTTATGTTGTTATTAAAATTGTTATTGTAAAATACCATTAATTTGGGAGCACTGTACATATGAAAAGGAATTAAATACATGTCCAGAAAGTAATAGAGTCCTGTCCATGGGGGTTTACAATCTTCAACGTAGGAGGAAGTAGACAGGAGGTAAAGGATGGACATGTTTGTGTGGTGATGTAGTGACAGCAGAGTTTTTGTAGGTTTTAGGCTTTTCTAAGGAGATGGATTTACAGGTTGCTTGTAAAAGTTTCAAAGGTGCATGAGAGTCAAATGGGTTGTGGTGGTGAGTTCCAGAGTACAGAGGATAAGCAGGAGACATTATAAGAGTTTATTGTGTGAGGAGCTGACAAGAGGAGAGCAGAGAGAGGACGTCCTGTAAGGATCAGGGATTGTGTGAGGAGCCGTCATGGGGGTCAAGGTTATGGGGAGCCTTGTATGCCATGATTAATACTGTAGTTTAAATTGAATTCACTGGGCAATGAGTAAGCAGAGAAGAGATTGGAAGAGATATGCTCTGTGGAAGAAAAGTAGGATCCACAGAAGAGGTATATTACCTGGGCAGCAGAGTTACGAGTGGACTGGAAGGGAGCACTAGGGCATGCACTAGTATTTTTATTTAGCCACAGTTGAGAAAACAGCAGATTTGATAAATTTCCCTTTAGATAGAGACAGAAGAAGGTGGTAAAGGTTTGCAAAAAGGGTGGTGTCAAAGACAGTACACTTGTAGAAATAGGAAAAGTGTGTAGTCAATGACTGTGATAGCAATATCTGGCAAGGGGGTTGAGTTGGATGTGGACAAAGTTTATGAACGCCAATTTATCTATGGTGAATTATAGAAAGATAAAAAGAAAAATATAACCGATAGATACTATGACATTCTGGAAAGCAGAGATTTAGGGCGACATGTATGATTTATGGTGCTTAAACACCAATTTTTCTGCGCATATAAATAGTGTAGAATGCACCTGATTTATGAACCTGTTCTTCTGCGAGTCATAAATCAGGCACATTCTAGTGCAGAAACGACAATTCTGGCTCAGGTAAACCACTTTGAAAGTGGTTTACCTGTTCCAGCAGTCATGCGCCTGGAATTACCGTACTGAAGCTATAAATCTATAGCTTCATATGGTTCTAGTGCGCCCTGCCATGCACATCCCCCGAACTCAGGCGCATTACAAAGTGCCGCTTGCGCTCCGAATTGTGCCTGATATTGGCATACGGGGGATTTAAAACTATTGTGAACGGGGCTGCACTAGATATCGGGCTGAAAAGACACCGGACTTCTGGCACAGCCCCGTTCATTCATGTCGTCCTTAATATCTGGGCCAGAGAGGTAAATTTGAGTGTCATCAGAATAGAAGTGGTATTGTAAGCCATGGGATACTATGAGTTACCCCATGGAAAAGAGAAAGGGTACCAAAAGTGAGACCTGAAAGATACCAACAAAGAGAGGTTGAGGCTAGGTAGGGGTGTGAGAAACTAAGGGGGACATGTTTCCCATTGTGAGATAAATTTATGCGCCAAAAAGTGGCGCAAAAAGTGTCTGTGCTAAAATTTGTCTCAGCCTCACCACTATGAAATTGATATGGATTAGTCGGATACTTTGGCACCACATTCATAAATGTGTCTAATCGTAAGAATTGGCACATACAAAAGTGTTGGGCCTAGAGCAGTATGCACCAGATTTTGGCGTATGACCGTTCATACATCTGTTGGACAGGGCTATTACAGTTTTTTTGGCCAAAGCACACCAGAAAACTGTCGCAGCCCTGTTCATACATGTCACCCTAAATGTTTAATTAATACAGTAGTGTCAAGGTTCAGTAATGCTATGACATTTCTGGTGCTACTAGTATTTGCAGCTGCCATCAGTCGGTGAGTCTAACAAAGGAACCTAAGATTCACATGAGAATTCTAAACCATTCTAAACTTTGGTATATTTATAGCAAAAGTTTATTTGAGTAACGTGGAAACTTTTGCTGCTTTTGTGGACATACACATATTAAAATGGTTAGTCTCATGTTTATGGCTAAGAATTGGGCTTTGTCCAAAGATGGCTATAACCATTGACTATTTCAACGTGGCCACAAAACGTTGAACATTTTTTGGGATATTGTAGATGTAAGTCTGGAAAAGAAAAGATCTCATTAGTCACACTGTAGGTATCACCAGTATAGGTTTCTTTTTTTTTTTCTTTAACCTGATAGGGTTTATGAACATGTGATTTATGTAGATTGAGTTAGAAATAGTACATTAATTAATCATTAAGAATACTTTCATTTATCCAGAAATTGTCTGAAAGGGTAAATTAAGGTTTTCCCATGCAGGTGTTGAAAATAGGACTCTCAAAATAGGTCATACTCCACTTTTAGTGCATAGCCAGATGGGGGAGAGTCAAAATATGAAAACAAGATGAGTCAGACACCTAAACAGTCTTATGGTTGTCTTGTTTGTTTGAATGCCATTTTTAAGCCTATACTGTATACGTGAAGCACTGGGGAAAGTTTCTGTGACATTTACTAAGCATGGTTTCAGTTAAAGATTTTTCAGAACAAAGAAAGGAACTCTGCGTGAAGAAATCCTGCTCTATTGGTCCTTTATATTTAGGAAGTGCTTTTTCTATTTTTGTGCAATAGGTTTGTTTAATACAAATAACAAAGTAACAATATAAAAAAAATATCATCTTGTAAATCGCCCACCTCAACCTTCAAAGGAACGTTTCCAACACTAATTACTCCATTTGTTGCCAGCTAAAGAAACGTAATTGTTATTTTGCACCTATGGTGCTTGGTATGGGGACAAGAGCACTGGATGTTTGATTTGTAAGGCAAAGACTAATAGCCAGAGCTTTAAAGGGGTTGTCTCACTACAAAGAATAGCTTTCAAATTGTAGGGAACACAAAATAAAGACATTTTCCAAATATATTGCTTTGTTCCTCTGTTTTCCCTAAGGAGATACAAGTGAATTTATGACCTCCCTGGCTATTTCAGTTCCCTCAGTAACCAACCTGTAAGCAATTCTCCCCCTGCTGTTTGTTCAATGAGATAACAGTGAGTGATGTCATCACTCAGGTCCAGGCAGTGTCCATGCTGCTGAGCAGTAAAAAGCTTGAATTATGTAAAATAAACAGAACTGTAATTAGAGCTTTTGTTTTGGGGATCAGATAAAGCCTTCAGAGAGCAGTTTGAAAAGCTTCTTAGCTAATCTGATCTAATTAGCAACTAAAAGCACGGAGCATGGAGCTGTATGCAAATGAGTCAGTCTGAACCAGGAAGTGACAGAGTATTTCATTCATGCATTCTGTGAAACTCTGTAGGGAGACAACTCCTTTAAGGGTACATTTTATTGTGATTTTCTTCATCTTCTTGTGTTACAATTCTTCTGCATACTTGATGATCCCCATGTTAGCATATCCTTATATCTGTACTTAGACATATGAACAAGGTTATAATTTATTATTCAAGAAACATAAGAAGTCCAGTGTTGTATGTCAATGCAAAGCAATTTTCTATGAAAGATTTACAGGTAACATTATTGACCCGAGACTCGAATGTATAGATATTTTACTGTTCTGTCATTACCCGACAATTTTCAAAGGACAAAGATGCTAATAATACTCACCTGAAATAATGACCCAAGAGTTACGGCTTCTGTCTCTGCCGCACATTTATTTTCATTGCCAACATAACATATCAGCAGCACTCTACAAACTCTAATAGACGGTCAAAGCGAATATAGGAACTAGATCAAAATGAATTTCTTCTGCTTTTTGGATACATGAAATTTGGAGGTTCTTAGTGCACATTTTGATCAAAACTGCGAGAACCCATCCACCGCGACAAGATGACCTTAGTTCAGATGGGGACTTGCATTAACATCTTACTTAGCTTGGTGCCGTCTCTGGACTTCATATTTTCAGGGAATGAAGGTCCCATCCACATTCTGCTCTGAATAAAAACATGTTTGATTGGGTGGAGTGCACAACCAAAATGGAGGCTAGCCACTCCATTATGCAAACAAATCAAAAAATAAAAATTGATCACCACAATTGGCAGCAAACCCAACAAAATATCAGCAGCACTCTACAAACACTAAGAGACAGTTCCTATATTCACTTGGACTTTTCTTTACAATTGTTTTAGATATGATGATCAATTTTTCTTTTTTTATTTCTTTTCATTGTGCTTGCAGGTCTTACGTTTTCTTTTAGACCCAGCATCACAAAATTGTCATTTTAACCTGTAGTACTATGCCAGAGCACTTGGTGCGCTGTTAATAATCAGGAATAGGGAATTAGATTAACTCTATATCTACTGGCCTTAAGAAACACTAGTAGCCAGCTCCTGGGAACTCACTGAATTAAAAAAAAACTTCTGCTCACCTTCCTCAGGTCACTGAATTCTGGCGCTGCATCCCTCTGGTTTTCTGTTTACATTCTTGAACTTTCGGAGGGGGGCGTCACCACTGCAGCTGCTGACTGGCTGTAGTGGTCAGGTGTTACTCATTTACATCACCGTTTGGAAGTGAATGGAAATGTAAGTAGAGGCAAGTGACCATAACAGCCAATCAGTGGCTGCAGTGGCGACATCCCTCTCCGAAAGTTCAAGAATGTAAACAGAAGACTGGAGGGACGCAACGCTGGAACTCAGGGACCAGAAAAAGGTGAGCAGAAGTTTTTTTATTTCATTGGAGCTGCTTGTTTTCTTAAGAAGTGGACAACCCCTTTAATTCTTTAGAGGGGAATTGTACTGTTCTGCAAAGCAAAATGCATAAAATAAGTAATTGTCGTTAGTGTTGAGCCACAGACACATGAACACATGGCTTATAACATGGTGGAAAACAGAAGCCTAGGGCCACATGTATGAAAACGATCTAGGTATAAAACTCACTTTGTTGCCCATAGCAATCAATCAGAGCTCACAGCAACCAATCAGAGTGCCCCTAATGGGGCGCTCTGATTGGTTGCTTTGGGGAACAAAGTAAGTTTTATACCTAGATCGTTTTCATACATGTGGCCCCTAATGTGCAACCACATAATCCTAAACAAGGTGCTGTTTTATGGGTCATGTTTTCCAGCAGTGCTAAATTCATTACTTCTAGGGGAAAAGTCTACAACAAATGGTTTTTTCCTTTTTTTTTTTCTTTTAATATTGACTGTGAATTTGTTTACCATGGGAGCATGCATAGCCCTATTGAAATGCAGATACACTGTTTGGAATCCCAAATATGTGTTGTGCTTCCCAAAGGCTTTTGGATGGGTTCATAATTTTGGAAAGGTAGCATTCTGGCTATTTTGGTAGTTAACTACCCAGGGCAATGAAAGGTATTTCATAGAATCTCATTGATACAATATCATACAGAGTTATGTGATTAGTAGGACATGGCACTGTTTTTAAACTTCAGTTATTCCTGGCACCTCCTTACCCTCCCTTCCATATAAAAACCTAGGCACCAATATTCTTCACACATTTACCAGTACTGTCCCTTTTAAAAACTATAGTAATTCTACCAATATCCATTAACAGACATGTTACATGTTTGCCCCTTCCTGAGCGTGTGAACCCAACCATAGATGACAATTTGATCTATCTGTATCATTACTGATGTAGGAGATTTGTATTACAGAAAAATATAAAAATAGAACCAGTGTTTCCTAAACTCTGAATACTATAGTAATACAGACGGCATCTACAATTTGCTGCAATAAATCCTTTTATATTTTTGTTACATAAAATGCACACAGGAAAATCTCCAGGCAACACAAATCTAGAGCAGCGAGGGGGCCCAGCAATTGGAGAATATAGAAAAGCCTTTCCAATTGATTTCCAAATACTGAGTAGATTAATGATAAAGGGCTTAATGTGTTGTTGTCATACAATAGAATTGATGGATTCTGCCGGACTGTGTGTGAAGTATGAGAATCCATGTAGACTCCGCCAGATTGCTGGATAATTGTGCTGTTTATACAGACATTATTAGCGGCTTCATTGGATACGAAGTCCTCTAACAATTGTATTTCTTGGCTTCTGTCTGTTGACAACTAAATAATAATTATAAGGGCTTCTAACATTTGTCAAAGACCAAGACTAGATCACCCCAGCAGCTATACATTTAGGGCGACATGTATGAACGTTGGTGCTGACAGGCCAGTTCTAAATCGCTTTAAAGGGGATGTATCGCTTCTTCAGTTGGGCTGTTCTCTTGAAGTTTGATGCTCACACTTCCTGAAATCCAGGCACGTTTCGTCCCCTCCCCGCTGGGTGTTTCTTAACTGATGACATCATCCCCTCTTCACTGTTCATGCTGGCTCCAGTGTGTCCCCCCCCCCTCCACATATCACTGTCCTCTCCCTATGCAGTCTTATTTTGTAAGAGCTGTTTACATACCACAGGCCTGCATTCAGTCTAAACAGTCTTCTATGAACTCAGCACTGATCTCCCACAGCTGGAGGTTTGCTACAGTTGAATCCATCCAGAGCACAGATCCATCTCCTTTCATGTTTACATAAGGCACAGACACACAATTCTGCTGCTTTCTGATTGTAGCAGGAGCTGCAGTGTCAATGAGGAGCAGTTAGCTGTATAGAGTGAAATTTTATTCGGCCCCTTACACGCAGGAGCATTAAGGCACCGTGGCACAATTGTGCTGTTTTCTGATTATAGAGACAGCTGCAGTGTCAATGAGGAGGCAGCTAGCTGTATAGAGTGAAATTGTTGTCGGCCCCTAATTCTGAGGGAGAGGCAGGAATGCAAGCTCAGTGAATACACCCAGCTGTCCAGGAGCAGAACAGAATGCAAATTATTAGAGCCCTCAGCTAATGAAATGCAAGGAGGTGGGATCCGACTATTGGACCGGCACTGGAGAAGTTTGTTTACAGAAACAGAAGATAAGGAATACTGTGAAAACAAGACAGCTTTGCTAATGACATCCAATTGCAAAGTTGCTTGTTTTCACTGTCCCCAAATTCTGAAGGCCATTTATTGAAATGATACAACCCCTTTAAGGTAGTGTAGAATGCGCCAGAATGTATGAACCTGTTCTTCTGCAGGTCATACATACAGGCGCAGTGTAGGGCCAATACCACAAGTCTGGCTCAGGCACCACCTTTACCCTGGTCTGGCTGTTCTTCTGCAGGTCATACATACAGGCGCAGTATAGTGCCAATACCACAAGTCAGGCTCAGTCACCACCTTTACCCTGCTCTGGCTATTTTAACTGTAATGTGCCTAAATTTGGCATAAAAAAACAGGTACAAAAAACAAAAAAACGAAAAAATACTGGTTGTATTGGGATTAGAATCCGAGTAGTGTTTTGTTCTCTGCTGTGTGGACGTAGCCTTAGGAGATCTGCCAGCAGTGAGTCTATCAGCTAGCCGCCGCTGTTGCCTTTTTTGCAGACACAATTATCTGTAAATAGAGAAGTACCAACTGGTTAATTCTGCTCATTTTAAGATGAAGATTTCTACTTCTTGTTATAACGTTATATTCCTGCAAATTGTTCCTGAAGTTTGAACTGTGTCTGATACATTGACAGAAGAGAATTAACGGAGCAACTCAAAGTGACTGCAACTACAAAGGACACAGCTAGAATAACGGCAATTGATCTAGAAGAGTCCGTTGAAAAGTTTCATATTACGAGTTGAAGAACATTGGGCCTCATTTATCAAAACTGTCTAAGTGTAAGTCTGTCTTTGTTGCTCATAGCAACCAATCTGAGACCATCATTAATTTCTCCATTGTTATAGAAGAAAAAAAAGCTGAGCTCGGACCAGTTGCTATGAGCAACAAAGACAGTTTTCATCAATGAGGCCCAGTGTTTAATTACTACTATTAATTGTGTTCATCTCCTTTTGTGGAATTAAAGCAAAATTAAACCCCGACCTTCATGATCTTAAGCAGAGTAGGGTATTGTCCAGATATACAGTCTATAATTGAAAATGACGACTAAGAGCCATTATTTGCGGGTTCGAAACGCGTAAACCATGTGGTTGTTTTTTATACATGTTTTTAAATAGTCTCTAATAAAGGTGCATTTTACTTATTTTTATTGAGAATTTCTGTATATCGGTGCTGGAACTCCTCTTTTCATTTCATAGGGTATTGTCCATGCCAAGTGAAGGAACTTTGTGAATACATGGTACTCTTGGATCAGCGGAAGCAGGGCAGGGTATAAATATGTATATTCTATATGCATAACTGCACTATAAATAGCAATAATGATATTAAAAATGTATATCCATGATTAGTTTTTGTTTTGCTCATGAAACCAGGTCCACTTTCTTTCATGCATATGAAATCTTCTTGAAAGACAGTGGGTTAAACTACCTTTAGCCATAGGCATTAGAGAAATGGACTCACTCTACTTAATATCTGTCACACGCTAAAACACCCATATTAAAAAGGCCATAATTGTATTTTTTTCCTATCACACATCTTGTAATTTAGTCCTTATTACTCTTGGTAGATTGCAGACATGTAATCTGAAGCGATAGCTTTATAACCCTGGCTTCTGAAAGATAGGCTTCTCTTACACACGTTGCATACTAATCTCCATAAAGGAGATGTTGCATGACTAAATGCTTACTCTTCAATTCATATTATGGAATACTTCCTTCACCTCTATTGACTCTCTTCTCAGAATACCTGATAGAAGTAGAATAGGAAATTTGAGCTCCATCTTCTCAGATGATGTTTTTTACTATTTTTGGAGACTTTCTATATGTTATAGTGAAGGAGTAGGTTTCACTTCTTGACGTATGTTTAGTCATTTCAGGTATATCAGCTAAATTTGGAGTTTTTGCAATCTGTCTATGTCTTCTACAATATACTTGATTCTTGTGGAAAAGATGCAATGACAAGATTTTGATATTTTGGGATCTGGACTTAGGTTAGAGATGGTGGCTTCCACATAAACATTACCGAGGCATTACCTGAAGCTTATGGGCCCTAAAGCAAAAAAGTGAAATGGGGCCCATCAGCTACCATATACCCTTTATATGGCAGAAGGACTTTTGGGCCCCTTTAAGCTGCAGGGCCCCGGAGCGACTGCTACCCCTGCCACCGCTATAGCTAGGTCACTGATCTCAAAATACTTTACATGTACTGTTTCCAATTTCTATTATTTGTTAAAAGGTCTGAGCCATATTCAATATAATGGGTCCACTAACCTTCATTTCTTACTATAAGCAAGGGCAAACTCACTCATGTGACTATAAAAAAATATAAATGTTTATGTGAATTTGTAGAATCCTTGGTTGAATGCTCTCATCACCAATTTGGGTCAGGAAGGAATATTTTCTCTTTTAGGACAGATTGGCTGTGCCAGTTTTTGCCATTTCTTTCATCAGTAGAGGACACGGATGTCCAAAATGGACCTATCCCCCTCCCATGCCTTTTATCCACATTCTATTCTCTTCCTTTGATAAACTTGATGGACATAGAGTGGTAAAGGAAAGTAAGTGAACCCATCGGACTTACCTGTCTTTCTACATTGATTACTAATAAAATGTAGTCTGATCGTTAATCAAATAACGATTGGTTGAAAGAAAAATATTTTTGTGTTTTGGAATTGTCAAATCAAAGTCAGGACCTTAAAAGGGTTGTCCATTAAAAAAGAATGACATGACTCTGGGGCCATAGCGGGCAAAAAAGAAAGATACTTAAAAGGGTTGTCTCATCTCAAAGTTTCATAAGATGCATGAATGAAATAATGCTGCTTTGCTCTGTCACTTCCTGGTCAAGCTGTCTGTAAGTAGCATATGAGCTCCGTGTATTCAGACTTCTCTGTTTATCAGTTTAGATTAAATAAATTACCTTCTCTGAGGTCTGGAGAAGCTTCTGAGCTAATGTAAACAGTAGAGTAATTAATGTCTTTTGTCTGAAATATCAGATAACACACAAGCTCTCACACTGCTGGCCCTGACCTGTGTGATGACATCACTCCCTGCTATCAGATAGAACAAACAGCAGGAGAGAAGGAGTACACAGGACGGTCACTAGAGAAACCAGAAAGCCCTCAGAAGGTGATAAAAATCATTTGTAGCTCCTTAACAAAAAAAGATGAACAACGCAATATATTTGGAAAACGCCTTCATTTCGTGTTCCCTACATTTTGAAAGCTATTCTCTGTAGTGAGACAACCCCTGTTGATGTTGCACCATAGCTTGCTCCTCTTCACGATCCGCTCCTCTTCACTTCCAGTTCTCATCCCAACACAGGGAATAGGTTCAAGCCACATTTAACTGCAATGGAGAGCGACTTTTCCACACGTAAGGATGATAACCCAGAAGTAAAAAGGAGCAGATCACCATCGAGCTCTGGAGGAGCAGTGGTGAGGTACAGGTACCCTGGTCCAATTTTTTAGCAGACAACATCTTCAAAGTGGTATTTCCATGAAGCAAAGTCTAGAGGCATGGTTAGCTCGCAGCCAGCTGCTAGCCTACCGTGCATGGAAATGAGGAGGGTGCCGCTTGCGTCCTCCTCATTCACTTCTATGAGAACGTCCAAATACAGCCATGGGCACACACTATATTCGAAACTCCCATAGACGTGAAGGAGGAGGATGACCACAAATGCCGCCATCCACATTATCATGCACTAGCTATCTGAGAGCCGACTGTGCCACTAGACTTTGCTTTGTGGGAACACCTCTTTAACCTTATTGGAATGCTATTGCATGACCTGGAAATGGCCATTTGTACAAGTCTTGACAGCAATATTAATGAACTAAAACATTTGCAAGAGGGACTGGTCTGAAGTAAATCCTTACCAATGTGTAGCTACAGGAAACTTTGGTGAAGAGTATCGCTGCTGCAAGGGTATCTATAGGTTATTACATATTAGGTCACTTTTTCTCCCTGCACTGTGGATGTTGACCCAGCGTGAACAGTGCAGATACAGTATTTGTGTCTTATCAGTTTAGTCAGCTTGTGTTTATCTGTAATTGTCACTTAGATAACAATCAAACCACATTTAATTTGTAATCAATGAAGAAATCCACCCAATTCCTAAGGGTTCACTTAAAGTAGATTGAAACTGCTGTCACTTCTAGGTAACCAGTGCTGTCACTTCTTCTTAACCAACACATCTGAGTGGTTATCCTAAAGGATAGCACATTTGTGAAGCTTGCCATTACATTTCATTGAGTATATGGACATGCCTCAATAGTGAGGCACACCTAAAATTACTAGAACAGCTGTTGAAATCATTCGCCAGCTTTCGGTTGCAGCATGTGTGATGATTACAGAAAGGAGAAACAATGTTATATGACAGATTCATTCACTGTTCATGTTGTCCTAGACTTCAGGTCATCTTCAACAGTTGCTCACAGCTGGGGGCCTGGATAACCTTGATTTACTTGTGCAATGTTCTACTTACGGTAACACTTATTTCTAAACTGA
Organism: Phyllomedusa bahiana; assembly: GCA_025379985.1. Classification (NCBI taxonomy): domain Eukaryota; kingdom Metazoa; phylum Chordata; class Amphibia; order Anura; family Hylidae; genus Phyllomedusa; species Phyllomedusa bahiana. The sequence goes on along the minus strand of JAODAL010004570.1, from coordinate 103,489 downwards.
TGTTTTCTTCTCTTATCCAAGTATTTAATTTGAAATACAAGTTGTAGTCATGGCTGTTAGAATTAAGTGTTCATTAAATTTTCCATGCTCACAGAAAAACAATATTCACAATTTCAGGAAAAAAAAGGTATTGTGCCAAAAAATGTTGATCAGCATTAGATACATCACTGCTATGAGGCCTAGAGGTTGAGGGGGCTCACTCAGGTGTATCTTTTGCTTTCTGCTATCTAGCACTACTATGTGAGTTTTTATTTTTAGATATATGGCGCTGTTATCCATATATTTAAAAGAGTTGTCTAGCTTAAAGGGGTTGTCTCGTTACAGCATTTGGCAGCCTCTTGTGCTGGTTGCCAAGCAGAGCTTGTGAAATGGAGGGACGTGTTTCTCCTCCCAACAGGGAGTATCTTCACTCTCTGCAGACACGCTCCATAGTGGGCACCTGATGATTCATTCTGTGTTGAGGGAAGAGAGAGGTTCTCAGCTGTCATTGGAAGTGAAAACCTGAGTGTAACTCGATAGTGTATATCTAAATTTCGCTCTCTCTACATACTTTGTAACTAGAATGGGCATTTGACATTCAGGAAAGATGGGGGATTTTCTCTCTGTCTCTCTCTCACACACAGTGATATATCCTGCAGATTATTATACCTCTGACCTCTACAGATCTGCAGAAGAAAACTATACACGTTATCTGTTTGTGTTTACATGGGACTGCACATCTGTCTCACAAGTGGTTTACATGGGACTGCACATCTGTCTCACAAGTGGTTTACATGGGACCTTGCATCTGTCTCACAGAAGTTTTTATGTGGTACTGCACATTAGATTTATATGGGTCTGCCCATTTAAGACTGCACCTCTTACATGGGACTGCTGTGTTTTCCATTTTACGTGGGTCTGCCGAAGTAAGACTGCTCCTCTTACGTGGGACTAGTGTGTTTTCTGTTTTACGTGGGACTGCTAATTTAAGACTGCGCCTCATACATGAGACTGTTGTGTTTATCATTTTACGTGGGACTGCCAATATAAGACTGCACCTCGTACACGGGACTGCTGTGTTTTTATTTTTACGTGAGACTGCAGATGTAAGACAGCACCTCTTAAATGGTACTGCTGTGTTTTCCGTTTTATGTGGGACTGCCGATGTAAGACTTACCTCTTACTTGGGACTGCTGTGTTTTCTGTTTTTCGTGGGACTGCACATTCCATTTACATGGGACTTCCGGTGTAAGACTGCACCTCTTACATGGGACTGCTGTGTTTTCTGTTTTACGTGGGACTGCACACCATCTCTCTCTCTCTCCCACCCCCTCCCCATTGGGCATTCCCGTCCGTGACCTGTTCACTGCATCGCCTTTGCCTGCACAGCCCATTCTCTTAAACCATAGAACTTTGCTAATGGTAACCAAGGACGTACCTGCTTACATTTTTGGTCCCCTCATTTTAAATTATGATCTTCGTAGTGAGACAACCCCTTTAATAACATTTTTGTTAGATGGGGCCATAGTGGGGAAAAATTTAAAAAAAGGGACACTAATCTCCTGATACTCCGCCGCTGCAGCTCTGGAGCTCCCTGGGATCAGCACCTCTTTACTTCCAAACTTGGGGAGATCAGAGACCGGGAAGTATCATGTTTTACTCTTTTTTTCCCTCCCAGACCCTGTTAAACTATAATTTTATTAAACGGGACAACTCCTTTGGTAACTATAATTCATGCTGCTGTTTCAGTTTTCTGTCAGTACATGGCTCTGTTATGGGGTCCTACAAATTCTAGATATGTACTACATAAATACTTATATGATAAAAAAACAAATGACACTTATACGACAAAAATGATGTGCTGATTCATTTCGTAATATATCTTTACAATAGTCAGGGCCTTGTTCTTCTGCTTCCGAGGTCCAAAATCCCTGCATAGACATAAATTTAAACTATAACATGCTGACTGCACTAAGGGAGCATAGGTGCTTTAAGCATATTTTATCGTTATGAATTCATTATAAGCTCTATATCCCTCCAGTAGTATAAAAGTCATACGAAAATAAATGGACGTTATCAAAACCTACAAGTAGCTCTTATGTATAAAACCACCTCTCAAACGACAACAGGCACCGGTTTTAGCTAGGACCAGTTGCTTTTTTGCGGAAATGAATGAGGGTCTTAGCCAGAGGCGTATCTATACACTCATGGGCCCAGGGATGTATCTATACACTCATGGGCTTGGGTGCAAAACCCCCTTTAAACCATAAGCCCAACCATGGGGGACCACTACTTTTAAATTAACAGGCCCCCTACTCAGTGTAAAGGAAATTATCTGAGTGTAGGGGCGCTGCAAAAAAATTTTTTTCCTATTTAAAAAGGGATTAAAAAAATTTTTATTTAAAAAAGGAGTTTAAGGGGGGGAAATTTAAAAAAAAAAGGGTTAAAAAAACACCAAAAGCCGGTTCCCACAGCCCAACTCCCCCCCCAAAAAAAAAAAAAATTTATGGGTGGACAGGAAAATAAAAAATTTAAATTTGTCCCCTTATTTTTTGTTTTCTTTGGAGATTATATTCACATTTTTTAATTAACTTTTTTATTCTCCCCTTTCTTTAAACATTTACAGGGGGGGGGGAAAGGTTTTGTAAACCCCTTACATTTGGGGGGGGTGACACCCCGACCCGGGGGGAATGTGGGAAAAGCCTGATACCTTTGGGGGGTTGCCATGTTAACTTTTTTATACTTGAGCTATTTTAGTAAAAAACCCCTTTAACTTTGTACAAAATTATCGCTTTCCCTGCTAAAAAATTGATGGCACACACCTTCACTCCTCTGTACGGCATTTCCCCCCCTTTTTCCCCCAACCCCCCCTCAAATCTATCAGTTTCATTCACTGGGGGGAGGTTTTATGGGCCCAAACCCTTTATAAACTGCAAAGAAATGGGCCCTCTCACAGCCCCAGTCAAAAAGTGCTGCCATAAGACTGCAGACCCCCCAATCCCCAAACCACAGGGGCCGCCGAAAGGCTGCAGACCCCCAATGCCAGCCACGGGGGCTCCCAGTAAGAGCTGAAAGCCCCCCAAAAATTCCAAACCACGTGCAAACCGAAAAGAGCTGCAGGCCCCCAATGCCAACCACATTTGCTCCCCAAAGAAAGGGAGTTTCGACCCCCATTTTCAGAAACAGTGGTAGAAAGATTTTGCAAACCCCCAATACCAAAAAAAAGTGCTGCCATTAAAAGCTGCGGGCCTCCAATAAAAGTTTCATTTTTGCTGTAAAACACTACATTTTTGGAAATCTCGGGTAAACCCCAGTGATGCAGTTTTGTGTGGTGGGGGGGGGACCTTTTGGGCCCCCCCTGGCTCAAGGGGAACCCCCCGGGAACCCAAATTGTGACCCTGAAACCCTTTTTGGTAGTACCCCCAAAGGGCCCACCCCTATTTTCTGACTTCAAAACCACCCCCAGCAGGTTAAATTTTGGGGCTGCCCCCTTTCATTAATTTTTAATTCCCTAAAATTCCCATGTTTTTTTTGGGTTTTCAAGGCTTTTGTTTTGTAGTACTTTCCCTGTAGTCTTTTAAAAAAAGGGTAGGGAAATCAAAAATATTTTTTACTAATTAAAACAAGATACTGATACTCTCTCTTTTCTTGGCTGTTTTTTATTTTATGACTGTACATTTCTTTATTTCTGTAATTCAACCTAAGCTGCTTTTTACAGCATTTTGAGATGTGCTTTACTGCAGCTACATAGGCATGAGAGCCTGTTAACAGAAGCTGACTCATTGGGGCAGATTTATCAATAGTGCCTTACTTTTAGACAGTGTAAAGTTAGACTAGACGTTTTACAATGCCCAAATTTTTTCATAGTTTTGATAAATCGGGTTTGCGGGTTAAAGAACTGTCTAGAAAAAACCCTTTGGGAAACCACAAAAAAATTGGGCTTTTTTTTATGCAAAAAAACGGACAAAATTCGGTCGCTTTTTTTTGGTCCCCCTTTTAACCCACGCCCCTTCACAGATCTCTTACAAGCCACCCCCCCTTTTTGGGGACGAGGCCAAACATCTAAACTGTCTAAAACACATAGAAAATTTTGGTAAAAGCTTTTTTTTTTGGTGAAAATTGAGCGGGAACTCGGGGGCCAACTGCCTTGAAAAATCTCCCCAAATTGTTTCCTAAGGGAAAATTTTGGGCCCAATCCGTAAAAAAAAAAGGGAACTGAACCCACCCTATTATGAATGACAAATCCTTTCTTATCTGCATTTTGGTGTCACCTTTCATTAAACCCTCCCTTTTGCTAATAATAAGAGAATGCAATGGGCCCAAAATTTCAATGACATTTTTCCTTTAAAGTCCTTTCCCGGGAAACAAACCCCAAAACCTGTATGTCTGTTTTAAACTATGGACCCCAAACCCCCCAAATTTTTTTTAAAAGGGAACCTAAATGCCCTTTTTTGGGGGGGGCCCGGGGAAAAAAAAGGTTTTTTGGCTGGATTTTTTATATTTTTGTAGGTTTTGACCTCCCCGGGGTTTCCCTTTATCTCTTTTTGGGGTTTCTTGTTGTGCCCACATTCATAACAAAGTTTTCGGGGGTTTTTAAATCGGCTTTACAAGTATTAATATCGTCTGTGCCGTGATAAATCACAGCTTCACAGAGCTCGGGAACTATTGACTACAAAAGAAAATAGTTTCCTCTGAAGAGTTGCAAATTGAACTTCAATATATTTCTGGCTTTAGTTAAAGGGCTAGAAAGATAACATAAACTTCCCTATTATATTTTTTATTCTGGTAAAAAAACCCTAGGGGAACTATATTTAAACTCTAAATAAAAGGGCATCACAAAAACGGGGGTAGCAGGTGAAAAAGTTAAAAAGAATTAATTTTAACAAAAAATGCATAAATATGTTAACAAACCCTTTTAAATAAAAACAAAATTTTTGCCTAAACAATGCCAATATTGTGTTAGCCAAATATTGACTCTCACCTATTCGACCCTTCACTCAAAGAAAAAGGGGAAAAACGTTTGGGCCCAATCCCTTTGGGGAAAAAGTTGGTTCGGGTTCCCCCTCTTTGTTTTTCCCACCCCCCCCCTGTGGGAACGGAGGTGACTTCTGCCTGGAAATTAATTATATCAGTCAGAGAAAGGTTTTAAACGTTTTACCCTACTGAGCAGCATAGGTATGGATCAGGAAAAAAATGGGGGGGCTCTTAAAGGTAATTTTGTTTAAAGTAAAGAAACCCTTTTTGACTCCCCATTGAAAAAACAAACTACTTAAATTTATAAAAATCCCGTCCCCCAATCTTGTAATATATATTGTATAATTAAACCCTTTAAACTTTTTTTTTGTTTTTTTTCTCCCCAATAAAATCCGTCATTTTTTTTTTGCACTGGAAAAAGTTTGATACTTTGAGACCCTCCAAAACTCTGTGTTACACCTATGCTTTGTGTAAATTAGGTTTATTTTTTTTTCCTAACTGGCTGCAAATTACAGCATGAATGGGCCCAAAAAAGCCATCAATCTGGTGGACATTGTCTTGTCTAATCAGGCGGTTTTTACATCTGATCCCAAAAAAAATTTAATCCGAAAGCCTTTTTTTTGCAGTTGTAAAATATAGAGGGCAAGAGCGTGTTACCCCAGCTTATCGATGCTTGTGTTATATGTTCTTAAAACATAGATACCTGCAGCTGCATCTGGATTTTAAAGATTATGAAATGCATCAATTTTCCGCAATCAGCAACTTTGCTAGTCACATCAAACCAAAAAACTTAAACACACGTAAATCAATTTTTTTCCTCCTTTTTAAAAAACCCCCGGGATAACATGCTTTTAAAAACAATACAGAAATATCACAAAACCCCCCCAAGATAAAAGGGTATTTAAGGGGTTGTCCCCCCCAGGGACCTTATTTGTCCCCGGGTTTTTCCCAAAAGGTTTTTTTCAGTTTTACCAACCATCTGAAAAAAACCCACAACAACACCCCCCCCCCATAAAATTTTAATGGAAAATCCGTGGGAGCAGTCCCCACTGCACGGATTTTTTCCCCCAAATTTTTTTTTTCACCACCGGCGGTCTGAAAAAATTTTGAACCCCCAGTTTTTGGGCAGAACATGAACAAAGTGGGGGAGGGTTAATCCAAAACCATGGGAAAACTGGGCCCCCTGCGTGCCAAAAAAAGACAAAATAGTGGTCGGCATTTGCGACTGGTATTTTGTCTTTACTGTGTAAATGCACCCTAAGGCAAAAGAACGGTAACTAACATAAGCTTTGGGCGGGGAAAAGAGGTCCCCCTTGGGTTTAAAAGGTTAAGGTTTTTGTTTGTAAGCCCCTTTTTACTGGGATGCGTTTTCCCATGGGTTTTTTTGGGCCTCATTGGCCCAATTTTACATAAAAGTTTTTTAGGCCTCTGTTTTTGGTATCCATTGAGATACCGAAGCGGGGCCACAACAAGTCCATAGACTTCTGTAGGGAAAATGTAGTTGTCATTGGATTAAAGTTTTTCCCTATTTTTTCAAACCCGTAAAACAATAAATAACCGACATAAAAGGTCAAAGGTGTACCAAAATTTAAATTATAAACCAATTATTGTTTAAAACCCAAAAGTTTGTAACCCAATTCAAAATTTAAAAAAGTTGGGGGTGGGCCCTTTTTTTTCGGCAATGGAGGTGGATATATTGGACAAGAATCTACAATGCCTACACCACGATGAAAGAGCAACTCTAGATCCTCTTTTTTATTTTTTGTTTAAATATTACTACAAGTTTATTAATTTGTTTAGTGAGTGTTTCATTTGTGATGGAAAAGTTCCCGTATAACTTTAAAAAAGAAAAAGTTAAAAAATGTCCTTCTTCAAACCTGGCATTTAATTTTTGTACCCAAGCTCCCACCAACAGTTTTTCGGGTTAAGGTTTTTTAATGAAAAGTTCCAAAGGAACTCATTTCATGGCTGATAATAATCCACTCACAATTATTCCAGCCCACTGCCACAATCCACCCATACTGGAAAATTCCAGAATTTTTTTCCATTAATGTTTTCTGTGATATATTTACAAAAAAAAAAAAAAAAAAAATCCTACCCAAAAATAAAAAAAAATTTTAAATTTTAAAAAAATTTTAAAAAAAAAAAAAAAGATTTAAATGATATAAATATTATATTTTTATAAAAAAATATATTTAAAAATAAAAATATATAAAAATTTTATCTTTTCCCGCTGAGTGTGGGTTTGTACAATGGGTAAGCAATGTCACTCTCCACCCCCTAAGTACACTGTATTGTATTTTTGTTACAAATGGTAATAATGTTTACATTAATGATTACCTCTGATTACAATGCACATTTGACTGTGACACTTTTTGATATGACTATTTTAATTTGTTTGATTTTAATGATTAGCACTTGTTGTTTTTAATTAGTTTTGTTTTTTATATTGTTATTACCTTATGGGACATTTCAAAATGTTTTTTGGAAGTCTTAAGGGGATGATCGTTTCCTTATTTCGGCTGAGTCACACTTTCTTAGCTTCCCAGCTCTGTGAATGAGGGGTTTCTTCCCCCCCCACGGGAAATGAAACATCCCCCCTTACGTGGCCGAAACCCCCCCCCCCTCCCTTGATTAAAATATCACTGTGCCTCCCTTCGTCTTTTTTTAATAGCGTATACTTTCCCAAAGGGCTGCTTTAATCAAATCTGACACTGACCCTTCACAGCGGAGATGTATTACATACTAAGAACGGCACAGATCTGCTTAAAAGCAGGGGAGAGTTAGGCACAGGGTAAAAACTGTCTTTTTTTCTCATTGCAATCTGTCAGTCTTTTTCCTAGGTGTGGAAAAAAAAAACAGGCCCCCTAACTCGATCGAGAAAAAGCTCCGTGAATGACCCGGGGGCTGTACAGAATGTAAATGAGCTCTCGCAGTGAATTAAAGGGAGGGGGGATCGGGAGGGATTAGCCCCCAAACGGGATTCAGTGAAAAAAAAACCAAGAAAAGGGAACTGTGAAAAAAGGGCATTTTTGGGAAATGACATCCAATTCAAAGTTGCTTGTTTTCACTGCCCCCAAATTTCTAAGACCATTTAATGAAATGAAAACCCCCTTTAAATTAATTTTTAAAAAATTTGAGGAAATTAAATAAATAAAAAGGTAATTTATAAAAATTTAAAATAAAAATTACAATTTAATTTTTTTTTGAAAAAGGGCTAACATTTCTAAAAAGCTAAGCATGCCACTGACAAAAGGTACCAGATTAAGTAGAGTCTGTGATTCCACCCAGTACTAAAGGGAGTGAATACAGTAAAATGGGTATCAGGATTATTAAAACTGATGCCTGTCCTCAGAATAGTCTTTCAATATCAAATCGTGGGGGTCCCCATTTAACACCCTGCAGACCACTTTAGGGTTCCTGACAGGCCCTTTTCCCCCCATTTAATGTTGTGGTTGAAATTAATGTTTTTTCACACTCAGTTATCCTACTAATTTTTTTCCATTTTTTTGGCTTTATATTTGAATTTTTGTAATTTTTATATACAATTGTTTTATATACAATTGTTTTTCATAATATTAATAAAAATAAGGTTGTTTTTATTTTTTTTACATAGCAAAAAGTATTGTAATTCTGTCACCTTTCAGTAACAGGTGTTTTTATGTAAGTGATATGTAGCTTTAGGAGATGTGGCTAAAAGTTGCACTTTGATCTGTCAGTGTTTTGTTTTTTTGGTTTTACTCTTTATTTTGTTCTTGGCCTTATTTTTTTATGTATGTGTTACACAATGTTCCCCCATAAGGTCAGAAAAAGCCCTTTGGGGCGCATTTTTACATTACCTTTCTTTATTGCTGATTTCCCCTGTAACCGGAGCTGACATATTAGCTCCACTTACAGGAGGAATACAGACCTCAATACTAACTGCAGAGTTGATCTGGGTCTGTTAAGACCCAAGAGCTTCTGCAGTTACCCGGCCCTTGCGATCACATGATCATCAGGAACAGAAGCAGGAAACCTGTATACAGTGGTTAGCAAAGCACTGATAAACCATTCGGGCATGTGCCCACGGCACAGGTTGAGGCCGGTCTCTCAGACGGTTTGCGGTTTTGCAGACCGTCTGAAAAAACGGGCCGCAAACGAGCACAATGGGGCTCTACGGAAAACCCATCCAGCAGTCCCCACTGCACAGGTTTTCCGCCACCCGAAAAACATTGAACATGCACATTCTTCCATCCGGTTTTCGGACGGAATATGTGCATGTTAATGTGAAGGGGAAGGGCTTTTCTCCGCTCATCAGGAGGAAAGGCCCCTCCCCTGCGCGCGCAGCCGTGGGGATGGCACTTAAACAGGACAAACTGACCGGTATTTGTCCTTTGCCGTGGGGACATGCCCTTCCTGCCTTCTCCCTGGGGAGTCCTCCTGTTGCTGACAAATGGCTCTCTTCATAGGCCTAACTATAGTCATACAGCCATAGCGACTGCTATGGGACCTAGAGGTTGAAGAGGCCCACTTACAAGAACATTGTTCCATTTTGTAGGAAACAAGTAGTTTATGGCTTTCTGCTCTGCAGCACTACTATGTGGCTTTCCTGATTCATGGCGGTATTATTTATACCTTTTATTATGCTGCTGTTTTTGTTTTTTGTCATTAGGTGTTGAGGCCCCATTTCATTTAGCTATGGGGCCCTATAAATTCTAGTTATGCCCCTGTCAATCTCCATGCAGTTTCAGAATCAGTAAGGACATCGAGAACATCCCTACTTAGATACTTGAGGACCACCCATATGTTTTTAGTCTATGGGCAGCTGAGGGGTTGTGCTAGGCATTGCAGCAGTGTCCTAGTAAAATGAGTACCACAGAGAAGAAGTAAGACACCAGGGCCCAGTTTAAACAGTTGATGAGTGAGGTTGTGCGGAGAATCGGCCATGAAGTTTGAAGGCACTGATAATCCCTTTAATAATAAAATACTACAGAGTTGTTAATGATGCAGTTCTATAGTAGCCTATATAATCCAATGGATGTTCTCTATTATAACGTGTAATTAGAATAACATTTTATTTATTTGGCTTGATAGCTTTATGAGGTCAAAGGAGGGAGGAATATTTTAACTGGACACCTAACGTACAGAAATAGTCTTCCTAATGACACAATAAGCTGCACTGATTCTTAAGCCTCAGTTCATTAAGAAAAGTCTAGGCAGCAGCATGACTTGGGGTGGGAAAGTGTGCATAGGTCACGGATTAATGAATAGTGATACTGAGTAAATGGGAAGAAAAAGGAGAAATCACCGGGTAGCAGCTATCAGATGGTCAGAAGGGATGGTAATGTGAGCAGCTTTCCTCATAGTAGGACACCTTTTCTTCTACATCTGTTTTGTCTTGTCCAGTGATTACATTTTTGGTGCTACATGGTAGGAAGTGGGTGATCATCCAAAGGCGAAGTATTTAAAGGGTTTGATCACTTCATAATGTCTATACTGATTATATATATAATAGGACTTTTTACAATTTTCTAATAGGCATATATTATTAATTCTGTTCCTGTACCTCTTTTATACTAATGCAGTAGGCCCCTATCTAGAAAAAAAAATGGTATAGCCTACATCTCTGTCCATAATGGCTGCCATGGACTAAATGTATGGAATAAACAGTCATGTGATCCTCGTATCCAGGTAACAGTAGTGTATGAAGAAGCAGAACTTCTCCAGTATTACTACCTCCAGAAGCATCTTATCATGTGACCACCACACAGGTCATGTGACTCATGTTATCCAGTTAACAATAGTGTATGAAGAAGCAGAACTTCTCCAGTATTACTACCTCCAGCAGTGTCTTATCATGTGATCACCACACAGGTCATGTGACCCTGGTATCCAGTAACAGTATGTATGAAGAGCAAACTTCTCCATTACACCTCCAAAGCATCTGTATCAAGTGACAACACAGGTCATGTGAACCCTGTACCAGTAACATAGTATGAGAGCAGAACTTCTCCAGTATTACTACCTCCAGCAGTGTCTTATCATGTGATCACCACACAGGTCATGTGACTCTGGTATCCAGGTAACAGTAGTGTATGGAGGAGCAGAACTTCTCCAGTATTACTACCTCCAGCAGCGTCTTATCATGTGACCAGTAGTGTATGGAGGAGCAGAACGTCTCCAGTATTACTACCTCCAGCGGCATCTTATCATGTGACCACCACACAGATCATGTGACCCTGGTATCCAGGTAACAGTAGTGTATGGAGGAACTGAACTTCTCCAGTATTACTACCTCCAGCAGGGTCTTATCATGTATGTCCCTGTGTTTGGAGAATCCACTTATACATTCTTCTCTTGCCTCATCTTTCTGTCTTTTTTTTTTCACAGTGACCTTTATTAAAGTTAAGACTTTTAAAAACCTCCCTACCACCTCCCACTGCCGTAAAATAGAAAATGAACCCATACTTACCTCTGCCATCACCACCATTTTAGCGCTGTCCGATCTCCAGTGTTCCACCTGCTCCCTCAATGATGACGTCACGTTCATGGTTCAAAGGCTGCTGCAGCCAATTACTGACACATGCTGTACAAGTGGATTGGTAACAGCATCATGTGATCCATGAACGTGATGTCATCAATGAGGGATCGGGAGAGAACACTGTAACTCTGACAGCGATTTGACGTTGGTGATGGGAGCATTAATAAGGGTTAATTTTGTATTTTAGCACAGTGGCAGGGAGGTTTTTAAAAGTCTTGGAAAATCCCTTTAATAATAATTATTCCACCATTATTTCTATTAAGTTACCCCTCAGAGGTCATAAAACACTGTTAGTAATTGAATGTCAGGAGGTCACATGTTTAGTCTATACAGTTACCCAATGCGAGCCATTACTATAGGCAGAATTGTGGTCCATACCATTTTTTTTACATCTAGATGCACTGGTATAAGAGAGTTACAGGAGCAGACATGTATATTTTAATACATATATATTAGAAAATGGTATAATTTCCAATTATACACATAATAAATAAAAACAATATAAAGTGAACAATCCCTTTAAAGGGGTAGTTTCGTTTTGGCAAATCCTCTTCGCCGGCCACTCGTTGCTAAGTGCGATCCAGCCCTGCACTACTACCGTTCTCCTCATTCATTTCTTTGGAAGTTCGAGTATAGCTCAGCGCAAACACACAGCTATACTCGGAACTCCCATAGAAGTGAATGAGGAGGACAGTGCTCGACGCTCATTCACATGCAGGGCAAAATCAAACTTAGCACCAAGTGGCCATTGAAGAAGATTTGCCGAGACTGGACTAGCCCTTTAAGTAATGTTATAGAATCCATTGGTGGCATGAACCCTGTGTATAATCAGTCATATGGTGGTTTTGTGGTCTTCTTAAAAGGGTTTTATTGTTTCATCATTTGGCAGCCGTTTATACTGGTTGCTAAGGAGAGCTTATGAAATGGAGGGGCGTGTTTCTCCTCCCAGCAGGGAGTATCTTCCCTCTCTGCAGACACGCCCCAAAGTGTGCACGTGAGAATTCATTCTGTGTGAGCAGGGGGGAGGGGAGAGATTCTCAGCTGTCAGAGACTAAGGAATCGTTGGACATTCAGGACTGGAAAAGATGGGTGATTTTTTTTTTCTCTCTCTCACACACAGTGATATATCCTGCAGATTATTACACTTATGACCTCTACAGATCTGCAGAACAAAACTATACACTTTGTTTGTGTTGGGACTGTACAAGATCTCTCTCTCTCTGCTGCAGGATCACTGATTGCTGTCAGTGAATGCAGCAAGCCTCGCACCGCACACGTCGACTGATCGCTGTCAGTGAACGCAGCAAATCCCGCACTGCACACGTCGACTGATTGCTGTCAGTGAACGCAGCAAAACCCCCCACTGCACACATCGACTGACTGCTGTCAGTGAACGCAGCAAAACCCCCCACTGCACACATCGACTGACTGCTGTCAATGAACGCAGCAAACCCTGCATCTCTCTCTCTCATCCCTGTTCACATATGTACCTGTGCGCTCCCATGCACAGCCTCTCCCCTGCTACTACTTCTGACGCGCATTCCCGAATACGACCGGGGGCGGCACCTTGGCGGAACTCATCTCTGTGCACACATGTCTCTGCTCCCTCCCATACACAGCCTCTCCCCTGCTACTAATTCTGACGCGTGTTCCCAAATACGACGGGGGGCAGGACCTGGGCGTAACCTGACCGGAGCTCTCTCTCACTTCCAAGACTTAAACAAACGGCCCATTCTCTTAAACTATAGCACTTTGCTTATGGTAACCAAGGGCCTACAAGCTTACATTTTTCGTCCCCACCTGTTGAACTATGATCTTTGAAATGAGAAAACCTCTTTAAGGCTTTAACAGAGAGTAGTAATAATCGTCACGGTGATATTAAAAATTAAAGCCCTTAAGGCTGTTTGTGAAAGGGGTGGGAACAGATTAAGGATTGTGGACATAGCTCCATCAGATGATCATCCCTCTTGGATTAGTACAGTAAGTGCTAATCTTGTGCATGTGTGTCAGTAGTTTAGGGTTACCGGCACTAATATACTCATGTCCCGCAGTGACACGTTTGTGAAGTCGCTTGAATTTCTCGTTATGTAAAGCCCTTCTAAGTGCAGGAGCACAGGCGACACTTTCGTGGGTGCATGAAATATACAGTGGAAGACAATGGTGTTAATGGAATGGATTTGTTTATGGGCTTATTCTGCATTTATTGCACCTCCCTCCCTGGGAGCACTCAGGCTCTGGATCGTAAGTAAATAACAGCATGTCAACGGCAGTTCAGTTCTCTTTGAACAGTGGGAAGCACCATTGTTAATCCGGTTTGATTGTACGGTTTAGAACTTGAAATCTATTACAACTAGTGAAAACTGCGGTCTGATTATGTGCCGAGAAGAGATCATTTCTATAATAGTCTTGATTGTTAGTATAAAATAGAGAGCCAGGTCTAAAAATGAGCCATTCACTGCAGCCTGTAGGGTTTTTTGTCTTTTATAAAGTTTCCATGCTGTAGTGTTTAGGCACGGGCTCAGACTCCCCCTGTTCTTGCTGTATCTGCTGCGTCGTGTATTTGATTAAACACATTTCACCCAGCATGGAGAGGAAAGTGCGTGTGCAGGGTATTTCTATGAGTGTTTATAAGACTGTAGGTTTAAAGAAGGATACATTGCAGAATGGAAGCAGGCCAACTATTAGCCATATAAAATGAAGAGATACAGTAGATTAATTGTAAGCCCATTTAGTTAATCTTTATTTAAAGCACAGGTTCACATCAGGTGAAACGTTAATTAGAATTTTTCTGCTTTAATGGATTTTTTCCCCTTAATGGGGTGATAAATAGGGTGCATTGACCCCATACAAAATGGTCCACTCCTTTATGAGCCAGAACAGATAGACACTCTGATAAGCCATCAATGTATTAGATGGATACAAATACAAGTCCACATAGAGACGCTTACTTCGCTGTGATGAATAGCCACATTACTCCTGGTTCCTTTTTGTGTACTAGGATCCGATTGGCGGTCTCCAACTTTTCAAATATGATAAACGTAGCGGATTCCACTTGTACGGTAAAAAACTTTTATTTTATTAGAAAAATCGTCTAAAATATGAGCACAGTGGCAACATGTAGCTGCGATGTCTACTCAGCTTACGCGTTTCGGATCATACTGATTCTTGTTCACAACATGTCTGCTGCCCCACACCCTACCTAACTTAAAGGGTATGTTCACACAATGTACTGTGGAGCGTACAGTACGCGCTGCTGTACATCATGTGTTTCGGGACCTCACGCTAATACGCACGTACTCCCGTGGCGGGGGAGGGGGGGGGTCGGCAACCCGCTGGCCCCATAGGCAGTCATTACTCGCAGAGCAAATAATTGACATGTCACTTATCTCCCCGTGCGTACAATATGATCGTATTGTACGAGCGGGGAGAGGAGGCGTAATCCATAGTTCTCTATGAGGGCTATGGATTACCGTAATTATGGGGTGCGTTTCCCCACATATTAAGCGCAGAACACCGCGAAATGCGCCCCAAAATAAGCCATGTGAACAAACCCAAAAGACTAACTTGATGAATAAATTAAGGGCAGAGGAGGGGGAGGGAGATGTTTAATTACTACATCATCTATTCCAAATGTCAGCGGCACACTATTAACTAAGAAAACATCAAAGGCATATAGGAATTTTTGAAAAATGCATTACTGCACTACTGGATATATGAAAATTTGGGGTTCTTAATTCACAATTTTGATCAAAAGTGTTTAAACTCACCTCCTAATTGCGTCAAGGGGACCCCAGCACAGGTGAGTAATAACACTAAAAAGTGACCTCTTTTGGAGCCTGTTCAGACTTCAACACCTTAGGGAGTGAAAAGGACTAGCTACTGAAGCCACTGCACTGATTTAAAACCTATGGAGATGGGCGGAGTGCAAAAAGCCAATGAGGCAGCCACTCCTCATACAACTACTACATCATGAACAAACATGAAAAAAGAGAAAAGAACAACATAAGTAAGAAAAGAGGTAAATCAAACTATAACAAATATATACATACAAAAAATTATGTAACGAAAATATATCTACATATATAATGGGCACTATATTGTAAGATCATTTCTACTGGAATGTGCATATCAAGTTCTAGTATCCAATACGCTTCCCTGCGGCGCACTGCATACTGCCAATCTCTTCCTCTTTTAGGTGAATTAACCTTTTCCAAGCCAAATACTTTATTTGCCACTGTGCTCATATTTTAAGCGCTTTTTCTAATAAAATAAAAGTTTTTTTACTGTACAAGTGGAATCCGCTAAGTTTATTATATTAGCTGGATAGACATTCATCTGAATGAAATAATACATTTACTATACATATCTTATTGGCTATGTCTTTTTGGCAAAATGAGCTTGTCACTGGAGTCCCAGGAGCTGTGATGGCTCCAATCTGAAAGGGGTTGTGTGTAATGAGATAATCTTTTTCTGGGTCTGATTAACTCCACACTTCAAGGGACTAGGACCACATAAACAGCTGCCCACAAACAGCACCACTTATGTCAATGGGTTATTTCTAGTATAATAAGATTAGGCTGTAATATCGGGCACAGACTATGGACAAAAGTGGCGCTGTTTCTGAAGAAACAAAGCAGATAATCTGCTATAATACTGGACAAGTCGTTTCATTCTCAGCAGAGGCATAACTTCAAGACTTAGGTCCCTAGTGCAAAAAGTGAAATGGTGACCCCCAATTACCATTTGCCATTTACAATACTGGTGTCTTCCTATGTGGCAGGAGGGCTTTTGGGCCCCCTCAGGCTCCAGGGCCCGGTAGCGACTGCTACCTCTGCACCCCCTGTAGCTATGCCCCTGATTCTCAGCCATTTCTCGTCTCCTTCTTTGCTGTACTTAACAAGGATCTATGAGCTCTCCTGACTTTTGTCTGATTTAGTAAATCCTTGTGTTCCCTGTGACATAACAATTCTGGAGCATCTTCTATTATATCTCTGTATTTTACTGTTATTTCTCCTAGAAATGTATTAATGAATCAGTCAGCTGGGTGTTACCAATTGGAGGGGTGTCCCTGCACAGTCTTAAACTGTCCAATGAGTGCTAAGTGTGTACTGGGACACACCCTTTTAGAAATTGGAATGGTTACACCCATCTGACTGATTCAGGTATAGATTGCTAGAAGGTATAGCAGAGGAACAGCACAACACAAGTATTTAGTAACCCAGACATGTCAGGAGATGTTACATGTCCTCTTTAAGGGTGGGAACTCCATGAAAGATGAAATTCCCAATGGGCAAAATAATAGGAAAGTCACACTCTCCCTGACTCCATTAGCAACAAGGCTGTGTAGACGAGACATAAACTTCTGCACACATAGAACATTATTTCCTGTCCAGGTACTGACCACTGCTGCTCCTACCGTGAATGCACAGCTATGCTGAGAGAGTCTCCCATGTTTAGATCTCCTATGAGTCTTTGGATTGGTGGGGTCTAGGTGAGGATAACATTTGGGGTACATTGAGTGTCTTCCCACCAGGTAAAAGAGGTGTTTTAGGCTTTTGCCCAGATGACTTCATTAGGATTATTAATTATTTTGAAGCAGAATATCCACGACTCTTAGGGGCCGTTCACACGGCTTATTTCGGCGCGGATAAGCACCGGATTTGCGCTGCAGTACGCCGCCAATCCGTCGCAGTAATTACGGTAATCCACAGTTCTCATAGAGAACAGTGGATTCCGTCGCTCCTCCCCGCTCGGCGAATCCGCCGGGCGGGGAGAAACTAACATGCACATTATCCAAACGCAATACGCGCCCTGGATAATGGTAGTCTATGGGGCCGGCGCCCCGCCCCCGCACCCGCCCCTTATTCAAGCCGGAATTGCGAGCGCAATCCGGCTCGCAATTCCGGATTGAATAAGCCGTGTGAACCGGGGCTTGGGGTACATTAAGAGGACTATCGAAGCACCTACCTGCACGTGCTGCTATACGTTTACTGTGGAAAGGTACGCACTGGCTACGCCCCGGGCCCCATTCACCCTCCCTTCCCTTTACTTCTTTTGCCACCCGCATAGTACGTGTCATGGAATACGTTGTAAAATCACAGCACTCAATGAGTGCTATGATTTTACCATATTTGCGGGGTGTACTTCGGGGGAATTGCAGCGCAATTACGCCTCGAGTTATGTCCTGCAAATACGCCATGTGAACATACCCTTCAAAGTATTGTGGAAATATTATAAACTATGAGATAACTAATTATAACTAGTTATTAAGTAAATGAAATAAATTTGCAGCACTCACAAAAGTTTGGAAAAAGTGGAGCTTTATTCCATATCCACAGGTGCCGTTTCAGCTCCTAATCGAGCCTTTTTAAAGCATGAAAAAGGCTCTATTAGGAGCCAAAACGGCACCTGTGGATATGGAGTAAAGCTGCACTTTTTTCGCTATAATTGTAGGGAGTGCTACCTATTTTTCACTAACTAATAGTTACAGTATTAAGTAACATACATGGATAAAATCTACCTGCACGTTAGTTGTTCTGGATTACTGCCATACAGTTAAAAGAAATAGTGCTAATAACATGCCTGTGAGAATATTTTCTGCTTTTCATCAGTTTTATTCCATGTTAGTCTGTTAGGTGTTGCACAGTGGAATGAGGAGATGTTAATATATGATAGTGTTAAGTACTGTATAAGACAATGCCTCGAAAGACGATGATTGATTAATAGAGAAGGAAGACAGTGGATGAGGAGTGGGAGGAGAGGCATCATAAACATGTTAGAAGGAGGAGAAGGAGAGAGATTGTGATACAAAGGAAGAGAGGAGGAGGGAGATCTATGTGAGACTAAAGACAATGCATGATAGAGAAAGGGGACAGGTGCACAACACGGAGGGAAAGGGGGAACAGGATGGAAAAGGAAAATAGAGCCTCAACTTTGTACAGATCTGTCAGAAAGTCACAGTTCTTGTGTGTGTCACTAAAACTGCCCAGTTCCACAACCAACAATATTTAGTAATCAAGAAGGTCGGGTGAAAGAGCGGGGCAGGATGGCAGCTAAGGAAGATGAAGGATAGAGGCATTGAGAAACTAGTAAGAAGGAAGGGAAAGTTAGAGTTGCTTGCCATGTAAAAGGGCATAAAGAGAGCAGTGTGAAAGGAGAAATAAAGTGAGAAGTGATAAAGAGAGGAAAATGAAGTGAAAGATGAGATGAAGAGAGGAGGAGAGATAGAAGAGGGCAGAGTGAAAGGAAAGATGAAGAGGGGAGAGATATAAGAGAAAGCAGAGTGAAGGGAAAATGAAGAAGAGAAGGGAGAGGAAAGGAAAGATGAAAAGAGGAGAATGAAAGGAGAGAGCAAAGCAAAAGAAGAGTTAAAGAGAAGCAGAGTGAAAGAGAAGATGAGGAACGTAAAAGGAAAGATGAGAGTGAAGGAGAGAGAGCAGAGTGAAAGGAGAGACAAAAAGAGGAGATATAGAAAAGAGAGCAGAGTGAAAGGGGAGATAGAAAGAGTAAAAAGAAATATACAGGAGAGAAAGGAGAGATTAGGAGAGGAGAGATGAAGAGAGGAGAAGAAAGGAGAGATGAGAGAAGTGATGAAGAGAGGAGAGTGAAAGGAGAAGAATAGAGAAGTGATGAAGAGAGGATAGAAAGGAGATATTAGGAGAGGAGAGATGAAGAGAGGAGAGTGAAAAGAGAGATGAGGAGGGGAAGGAAAGATGAAAAGAGGAGAAAGAAAGAAGAGATAAAAGCAAAACAAGAGGTGAGAGAAGAGTTAAAGGGTAGATTAAGAGATGTGAGAGCAGAGAGAAAGGGGAGATAGAGGAGAGTAAATATAAGGATGAAATGAATAGAGATAGAGAAGAGATCATCATGGAAGGAGAAATAGTGGAGAATGAAAGGAGAGATGAAGAGAGCAGTGTGAAAGGAGACCAAGCAGAGTGGAAAAAGATAAAGAGAGGGCAGAGTGATAAAGGAGATGAAGAGAGCAGAGGTAAAATAGAGATGGAGAGAGGAGTGTGAGGGAATAGATAGACTAGAGAGAAGGGAGAGATAGAAAGAATGAATTAAAAGCAAAGCTAAAGAGTACAGTAAAAATAAGATGGAGACAGCAGAGTGGGCTGTGATGAAGAGCGATGTGACAGGAGGAAAGTGCACTGTGAAAAAGTAGAGCAGTTTAAGACGGGAGATGAGAAGTATAAATAGGAAGGAAAAATAGCTACGTGGAAATGATATATAGAGTATTGAAAAATAGTGTGAAAGGGGAAATAGAGAGAACAATGAGATTTAGACAGTAAAGTAAGATAAGAGAACCAGGTGATGGGGCAGATGGAGAGCCAAGTGGGATGAGAGATGGAGAGCCATGTGACGAGGCAGGTGGAGAGCCAAGTGGGATGAGAGATGGAGAGCCATGTGATGAGGCAGGTGGAGAGCCAAGTGGGATGAGAGATGGAGAGCCATGTGATTAGGCAGGTGGAGAGCCAAGTGGGATGAGAGATGGAGAGCCATGTGATGAGGCAGGTGGAGATCCAAGAGATGGGCAGGGAGAGAGTTTTGTGATGAGGCATATGGAATGCCAGATGAGGAGGCAAGGGGAGAGTTGGGTGATGGTACAGGTGGAGAGCCATGTGATGAGGCATATGGAGAGACAGGTTATGAGGCAGGGTGAGAGTAGAGTAACAGGGCATGGGGAGAGCCATTTGATGAGGCAGATGTAAAACTGGGTGATGAAGCAGGTGGAGAGTCAGGTGATGGGGCAGGTGGTAAGCTGGCTGATGGAGCTGTTAGAAATCCAGGTTACGGGGCAGGTAAAGAGCCATGTGATAGGACTGAAAAAGGGCCAAGTGATAGTGCAAGCAGCGAGTCATGTGATAGGGTACATAAATATGGAGGTGATGGAGCAGATGGAAAACCATGTGATGAGGTAGGTGGACAGCCGTGTGATAAGGCTGGTGAAGAGCTGGGTGATGGTTCAGGTGGAGGACCAGGTGGTGGCACATGGTGATGATGGGACAGGTGGATAGTTTTGTGCTGAGGCAGGTAGAGAGCCAGATGTTGGGACAGATGGAGAGTTGGGTGATGGTGCTGATAAAGATCATAGTGATGGGGCTGATGGAGAGGTGTATAATGGGGCTAGCAGAGAGCTAAGTGAGGAAAGAAATTGACATAACAGTTTCAGAGAAATGCTGGAGTCAGTAAAGAGTAGTAGTTATGAAGCATGAAGTAGCTGAGCACAAAGAGAGATGAAAATGTATTTCCATTATTGCACAAATAAAAATGACCGAGTATTAATTATTTTAACATTTTCTCATAAGCACCATGTTCAGAGACCGTAGAACAATTCATCATAGTGCACCTTGGCTATAGCTGCACGAAAAGTGCTCTCACCCTTACCGGTGTGCATTGTAATTAACAAACTCAGTAAATTCTCAACTCCAGACTTCAGATCGTAATTCCAAGCCTGAAGAGCTTTAAATGTCCTCTGGAGAATCCTACATGGTGTGATGATGTCTGCACTGAAGTCACTGATCATTGCCATGCATTTATATATGTGCAACAACTGTGCTTCAATAAGAGAGCCAGCCACAGTTCCCCTATAATAGGATAGTGGCATCCTCACTATCCATACAATGTAATCCACTAATGTACTTAAATCCTATATGGTGCTCACATTCTCATCTCATGGTAGCTACCTGAGATCTTCAACTCTACTCATGGCATCTTTTGATGTGTGATACGTAAAAATATGTGATCAGGAGGATTTCCTCTTTAAGAACTAGAAAAAAAGATTGGCAGATTTATCAAAACTTTTGCACCAGAGTTCTGGAACAATTTGCACCAAAAATAATGTTGTACATGCATTATACCATGTTTATTATGTGTTTTAGAGTTTCTACACAACACAGTATCAGCAGCCCTCTATAAAGGCCCAAAGAATAGTCAAAGGGAATACAGGAATTTTTTTAAATGCATTTCTGCTACTTTAGGATACATGAAAATTTGAGGTTCTCAGTGTACATCTTTGATTAAAACTGCAATTGCCCATCCACTGGGCCAGGGGGGCCTCACTGCAGATGGGAACCTACTCTGACATCTTACCTCACTTGGGGCGACATGTATGAATTGTGGCGCTGATAGACCAGTTCTAAATCGCTTTAAGGTAGTATAGACCGCGCCAGAATGTATGAACCTTTTTTCTGCAGGTCATACATACAGGGCAGTGTAGATAATACGACAAGTCTGGCTCAGGCACCACCTTTACCCTGGTCTTGCTGTTCTTCTGCAGGTCATACATACAGGGCAGTGTAGAGCCAAAACGACAAGTCTGGCTCAGGCACCACCTTTACCCTGGTCTGGCTGTTCTTCTTCAGGTCATACATACAGGGCAGTGTAGAGCCAATACCACAAGTCTGGCTCAGGCACCACTTTTACCCTGGTCTGGCTGTTCTTCTGCAGGTCATACATACAGGCGCAGTCTAGTGCCAATACCACAAGTCTGGCTCAGGCACCACCTTTACCCTGGTCTGGCTGTTCTTCTGCAGGTCATACATACAGGCGCAGTCTAGTGCCAATACCACAAGTCTGGCTCAGGCACCACCTTTACCCTGGTCTGACTGTTCTAACTGTTCTGCGCCAAAGTTTTGGTGTCAAAGATTCATAAATCTGTCTACTTCTACTAATGTGCTGCGATGCCCCCAGAACGCCCCAAAACTCTGGCATGCTAAAAGTGTATTTGGCATGATACCGAGGCACTTATCGCGACAAAGTTTGGAGTACGCCTGTCCATACATCTATAGAACTGGTCTACTACAGCTTTTTGAGGCCAGAATTCGGTCGCAGCCCCGTTCATTCATGTCATCCTTGATGTTTATTCAGATTTCCATATTTTCAGGAAGAGAAGGTCCCAACCACATTCTGCTTTGATTAAAAACAGTCTGTGTGGATGGGCAGAATGCACGACCAAAATGGAGAAAGCCATGCGAACAATCTGAAAAGCAAAAATTGGTCAACACATCCAAGACTGTTTTAAAGAAATCCATATAGGTGCAGGCTGGTGTGGCAGCCAAAGCAATGCAAATACAACAGAGTGTGCTGCTGATATTGTGTTGTGTTTGCGTAGTTTTGCTGCTATGCCATCCTGCGCTGATACTGATATCTTTAAAATAGTTTTAGATGTGCTGACCAATTTTTATTTTTGGATTGTTTGCATGGGGCAGTGGCTAGACTCCATTTTGCTTGTGCACTACACCGATCCACACAGACTGTAGCTAGGACCTTCTCTCCCTGAAAATATGGAAGCCTGAATAGACAACAAGCAAGGTAAAATGTCAGAGTAGGTTCCCATCTATATTGAGGTCACCTTATCGTGGTAGATGGGCTTTTACAGTTTTGAACAAAATGTGCGCTAAGAACCTCAAATTTTTATGTATCTAAAAGCAGCTGAAATGCATTTAAAAAAATTCCTATATTCCCTTCTACTGTTTTTTTGGGCATTTATAGAGTGCTACTGATTTTGTGTTGTATTTGCATTGCTTTTGCTGCCACACCAGCGTGCGCCTATACTGATTTCTTTAAAATTGTTCTGGATGTGCTGACCCATTTTAACTTTTTAGACAGTTTCTAGACACTTCTGTGTCTTGCTCGATAAACGAGGAGCATGGCCTAACGTGTGTTAGTGGCATAACGTAAGCCTACTTAAAACTGGTGTAAAGTTAAACTAGGCCGTTCGAACGTGTGCTAGATTTATGAACACTGATAAATGTGGAACATCCTAAGACGGTCTAGGCCAACTTTACACTGTCTGAGACTTAGACAGTATTGATAAATCTGCCCCATTATATATTTCAGAACCAAGGTCTGTGAAAAGAAGGGGAAGTAATGATGGCGAAAAGGATGAACAAAACAAGGAATTCAGTATATGAGAAGAGAGAATACAGTATGGAGAGGGGCAGGAAGATAAATGAGAGATACAACATTATATGGAGAGGAGGAAACGCAGAGGGGGGCTGTAGTGTCATTCGCCTCTTGCTTTCTAACAGGCTTCCAGCTGGCTACCGTGTTGCCCGGCCATATGTCTGCCCTCTTCTGTTGTCTAATAAATATTCAGAAAGCAGAGGGGATACCGGGAATTACAAATGGCCTATTAACCTGTTCATTCCCTCAGTTTTTAGCCTTTTTTAACTGTTGCCTAAGGTTAATCAGCGGCCGTCAGCCGTCGTAAACTGGTTCTTGTAAGACACTAATACAGATGGGCAGTGCAGACGGAGGGTCTATGCCAGGTTTTCGAGTGTACTTTTATACCATTCAATCACAATCAGGGGAATCATGTCAAGGTTAAATATGTTAGTGTTCCCCATTGCATCCTGCGTTATCTGGTTTTCGTTCATTTCCTTGATACAAGATCTTACAATTGCTGACATTTTCTCCTGCTCCTTCTCAGACCCAGTTTACCTTCTTGTCAGTTATACTTTCTGTGAATTTCAACCCAATTTGATCTCTCTAGTAATTCATTATCTTTCTCTTTCTCTCAGGAGCTCCAACCAGTGAGATAATTATAGTCTCTGGTGCCCTCGCCCTCAGCTTGAGTATCACTATCGTAATGTGTGGACTCTGCCAGTGGTGCCAGCGAAAACTGGTAAGTAAGCAGTATCTGTCGGTCTTCATTCTTTTTCCTATTACTTCGTGTTTGCAAATTCTTTCAGCATGCATTAATAAAACATGATCAACGGTGACAGGAGAGACCACATCAGTGATGTGTATTATCGTTAAATCTCTGACTT
Source organism: Phyllomedusa bahiana (assembly GCA_025379985.1). NCBI lineage: Eukaryota > Metazoa > Chordata > Amphibia > Anura > Hylidae > Phyllomedusa > Phyllomedusa bahiana. The sequence continues at coordinate 79,243 of JAODAL010004570.1, read as the reverse complement.
CTCAATTCTCAGCTGTAACCAGTAGTTATTACTGATTTATGTAATAAATTGCATGGTCAGGTGGAAGTATAGCTGCATGGGGTGTAGTTGGAGAAGTCGCACCCAGGCCATGGTGCCTGAGGGAGTCTAAAGGTCCCACATGAGAAAACATATTTACTTTAAATGAAACATGGTAGGTGGGACCCTGTGACATTGGGGCTCATGAATATTGAGTTAAACATCGAAAGTCATTAAAAGTTTAGAGATGACCAAAAGGAAAATTATTGTCTTTTCTCCGCAAACCCCTGAAGTTTTTAACCAGCCTCTTCCCCATTCACTTCCTGCATTAGACAATACCAAATCCACCCAGATTTTGTTCTAGCATCACACATAATACCAATGTCGGAACCTAATACACTTGAGAAGAGGTTTGAAGCTAGAACCCCTTACCCCTAGTAAGGTTGTGCGATCCTACATACTGTATCTCCCTGTATTATGGCAATCTCCATGCAGACAAATGTGATATTTTAAAACTTAAAAATTTCTGGATGTGATAATACTGTTTTTACTAAGTTTTATTATATTTTTAGAAGGTTTTTTTCCTATTTTTTTTATTTGTTTTAGTCCCAATAGGGGACTTGAACATGCAATGGCTTGTACAGTGCACTGCAATAGTTCTGTAGGGTTTTAGGAATGAGATGGCAAGCCTTGAGGCCTTCACTAAGCTTCCAGCTGCTATGACAACTCCTCAAGGAAAAAAATTTATGATGACATAAGTCCCTAAACTCTGAGTGGTTAAACTGCCAGGATCCTAAATTATCTCGAATCTTGACCATTGCAGGCAAGTGTCCCACATCCTATTAAGTGTGATGGGAAATGTACATGTCAATGCAGATAACATGGAATTTCCCAATGCAGATTTAAAATCCGTGTCTCATAAAAAAAAGTGACGTGTTACTTCTTTGATGTGAAATCAGCTCGGATTTCAAATCGGACAAATGAGATATGGAATAGCCCCATGGAGCTCATTCACTTCAGGAAAAAGCGATGGAATTTACCACTATATTATACATTCTTTGTATAAAATCCATACAAAAGGCGCAAATTCTACAATGTTTTCACGTTGGCATTTCTGCACCTTATATAAACCAACCATAACACATAGGGAACCGGCTCAGCTCCTGAATCCATTGTTCCATTATCTCCGAACACGTCAGCAGCACATGTATGTAGATGTGTCTAACATGTAAAAGTGGTTGTCCCACTTTGCAAGCTTAAATTGAGGCCAGCTCGTAGGGAGCTGAGAGAATGGGGATATAGCCACGCTTACGGGGAGTTCTCAATAGAGCCCACATAAACATACGAGGTGGGAAAACCTTTTAAACAAACGTCATGTTATCCACTGGTGAAATAAAATGTTCTTTTTCTAATGAACCTGGTATTAAGAACAAAGTACATAGTTTTATCACAACTCAGCAGTCATATTAACAACAACCCTCTATTCAACACTATTCAACAGTATTTTACAAAACAGTTTAACTGAGAATAATAAAATTTTTGAGTTATTTAACAAAAGAGCAAAAAAAATGAAGAATTGAAAAAGGCTTTTACGATTCTCCAAATTGACAATCTCCAGGGGATCAGAAACCTTGAATTAGAGGACTCAAACGCTTACTTTATCTTGTGGCAAGAAAAGACAGAAACACCCAAACACCTAAATCAGTGGTTCTCTGCTCTTGATTCGGGGAAAAAAGTGACATCATCTCAAAGTTCTATTCCTACAAAAACCCTTGTTCCCTGCCAATGATGCTCTGAAGTAGATGATAACTGTGACGATAAACCAGTTCTTTTCAGCCTTTCCTCATCCCTCAAGCATTATGAAACACAGATTAGTAACTGAAATGTATGTAGTCTCACAGGACTCCATGTACCGCTGTACAATGCTAATTCAGTTGCCATATGCACAAAGCTATTATCTCCTAGAAGCACAAATACCTAGAGATAAATATCTCCATACCACATGTGATGGAGCATGCTTATGGGACCCTCATATATGAGCCATCAGAGATAGACAATTTGCATCTTAATCAGGTTTATGTAAGTTGTCCATGTATGTATTACATATATATATATATATATATATATATATATCATATATATTTATCTCATATATATATATATATATATTGTGACAAGGCGAGCCGCTGGTAGTCGCATTGTTCACTGCCACTAGAGGGTCTTTGGCCGGAGGACCTTCTGTAGATGCGCCACGAGGTCTGGGCTCGGTGGGGAAAAAGCCAACTTTTTGTGTCAGTTTCAAACTTACTGTCACTTACGGTAGCGGATTAGAATTGAATTGCTGCAGGCAGTCTAGTTATGGGGTGGCGCTTCCGGGAAAGCTATGATGTCGGGTGGGTGGGCTGTTCCCCGCATTCCAGGTCCGGGGTTCCATGCCCAGATATTGGACATTCTCTGGAGGCCCTATAAAAGCCTTTTTAATCCAGGTGATCTGGGGGCGTGGGTCTGCCATCTGCAGTTTAGCGTGGGCAGTGGAGCTTGCAGGAGGCTGCTGGCCCCGAGGCTTAGGGGAAAGCCGGAACCAGGTAGGGACTGGTGTGGAAATATTCGTGGCGGTGTTTTGACGTGGACTGCTGGTCAACTCATGCTAAAGAGGGGTTCTTATTTAAGTTTAGGTAGTGGCTTTGGACGCCGAGGTTTTTGTTTGTTTTGTGTTCTGATGTACGTTTGAAACCGTGCCTGGAAAAATAAAGCTGGCTGAAGCCAGATTGAAAACTGTAAGCCCGTGTCTGTGTCGCATTCTGCTACAAATAGACGGGCGATCCAGGAGTAAATACCCCCCCCCCCCCAAGGACTGACCAGATGGCGGCTGGAACGACGAGTGTGAGTCTTACAATTGTGTGGATAGCGGGCATCTATTGCACTGACAGGACAGAAACTTGCTGCAGGAGAATTTATGGGCCGGGAGACTGATTGTGTCCTCAGTGGAGATAGGGTGACAAACCTCTATTGCAAAAGACGTTGTTTTGGTATATTTTTTTTCTTTGCCAATGGGTAAGCACGATGCTTTGCTGTAAACTGACGGGGGGGTGGGGGCGGGGAGGATCTGTGCCTTACTGCAGCCTATCGCAGGGTTTGCCATCCGCAAGAGAGCTGCCAAGCAGACAAATGGGTGATGTCTGGGGGCCGTATTCTCACTGGCAAACCCGCAGAGGTCTATTGTGCCTTGCCCTAGAGGAAACCAGATACCACAAGGTAATGGAGGAGGAATTTCTTGGCATTCATGGGGGTTAACTCTGGAACCGAGGGAGGATGCTTGCCCAAAGTCCAGCTGAGGAAGCCAGAGGATTTGCCAGCCCCAAACATGGAGTTCAGATGGGTGGAGTCCCGGTTCTCGGATGACCTAGTCAAGCACCAAGAGATGGCCAGTAAGGGACCTGGAGTTGCGAGTGGGTGGGATCCACTTGGAGTAGATCTGGGACTAGTCAGCAGAATATCTCCAGAGTGCACCCAGATATAATACCGTTTCTGAAGACCCAACCAGGTGCGGGTGATGACTGTGACAATATCTTTTGAGGACTTGTCTGGGAACTGTAGAATCATATCTGCTGGAGGTATAGAGAGGAGTTGCAGGTGGAATTAATCCTGGGCAGAAGACTTCCCACTTTTCTGCAGTTGTGGGGGACTGAGAGTGTACCAAATGGAGCTGGTAGATTTTCTGGGAAAATATGCCACTGCAAGGCTGGGGTAAAAGTACTGATCCAGAAACTGTTTGACAAGTTGAGCAAGTCCAAAAGTGCATTGAACAGCTTTGATATCGGGCTTGGACAGTCTTTTGGACTTGATGTTTCTGAATCGGTCTGAAAATGGGGGTTCTTTTGAGAAGGTCACTAAATGAGTTAACTGGACTCTAAGAAGTAGCTCAGTTCCACTACTGGGGAGGGGAGCTGGGGTTCCCAGAGTCAGTGCCAAAGCAGAAGAAATAGCTGCTAAAGCGGATCTGCAGGTAAAGCAGTAGCAGGGTGGTAGTCAAGGTGCGGGCCCTGTGGTGAAACAAGCGGCTAAGAGTGCCAAAACAGCAGAAAAGTGAGCAGCTCGTTATGGCCCTTGGAAGGTCAGGGCTACGTGTGAAAATTAATGCTGGAGAGTATCACAGAGGATGTGTGTCCCGAGCTGGAGGGGCAATCCAGAGAAAATGTGATACCACTACAGTCCCAGGTGGATCTAATGGGGTTGCCCATAGCAACAAGGTTCCCTTGCATCTCCTGCTGAAACAAATCGATGAGTATGAGGTGCCAGGCAGCTGGGTGGGAAGTGGTATGCGGCCAGTCCGTAAAATGTGTCTACCAGTGACACAGCGCACTGTGTGTACTGGGGGATGGTAAGGCCTGCAAAGTCGCAGGTAATAGTGGCCCAGTGCTTGATGACCAACCCGTTCTGTCCCCCCCAGTGTGAACGCAGCCGGTGTATGCTGGAAGTGCTGGAATGTTTGCTCTCCTACAGTGTGTTTGTGTGGAGACTTCGTTTAATACGGTTTGTGTTCCAGCTCTTGGTGAGGTGTTTGTCTGCATGAATGCAGCCTCAGATACCTGTGCAGAGAAAATGTATTGCTGAGCTCTGTAGTTACCTACGGATTTCACTAGCTCCAATGGTTGACGGGTATTGACAGTAGCTTTTACTGCCCTGGTCACAAAGACTGCAGTGATGAAGGAGGGAGATTTGCCAAGCTGCTAGACACCCACAGAGCTGGGTGTATGCTTGAAACCCTAGTGAGAGGCAGGTGAGTAGTGTTTGAAGTCTCCAATGATAAAGAGGTGCCTGGTCTGAGTAGCTCTACCAAGTGTTTCCTTAGCAGACAAGGGAGGAAAAATATTACAGTATACCCGAGGCGTTAGGTCCGGTGGTGGGTGATGATTTTATAGTGAGTGGCTCTCGTCCAAGCAGATGTCCTGCTTCCCCTACTGGTGTGAGAAGTGACTGAATTACCTAATGTGACACAAGCCAGGTCGGGGTTTGAGTTGGAGACCAGAATGTGGGTTAGTTGGCTGCCTTGATGGTGGACAGATACATGAGTGTCCGATAGAATACTGGAGTTCTCCCTTAGAGGATGGCTTTGGGGATCAGGAAGGAAAAACATCTCCTAAACATTGATTCCAAGGGTCTGTCTGCGTAAATGGAGCAGTGTGAAAAGCTGTGCAAAGGGGAATGTGTCCTCTGATATTGGTTGAGGTCCTGGTTTGCAGAGCAGACACAGTTTGTGGCCCATGTAGCTTGCATAATATAGGCCTCCCAGGGACACAAAACACGTACTCACAAGTCAGTACACGGTTACGGCTGTGAAACTCAGAGGCTGTGTGACCAGTGACCCTGTAGTACTGCAAAAGATATTGCAGGGAAAATGGGAAACAGCTTGAAAAGTGGTCTTCTCACTGCTGTAAGTCAATGAGGCTATGGAGGGACGAGCGAGTCCTCAGACCGTAAGGAAACTCACCTGGTAAGGAGGCGGAAGTCATCGGCAGGGTTCATTGGTGTTTGCGTGAAGTGTCTGTAGTAACCATGGGACCAATGGACCACAGGTTAGGGGGGGACACAGAGGTACATTGGGCGGGGGGCCCCACAGTCGGTCCTACTGCGTGGAGGTTACATCACTGAGGAGGTCAGGGAGGTAGACCAGATTTCCTCTGATAGGACCAAGTGACACATGTGCCCAGAGGCGAGCTTCAGGGGTTCCAGTGAATGTGAAGCTGTATATGACTTGATGAGGGACAGGAGATGGGTCCAGTGAGGAGACCAGAGCAGGTGATGGTCGAGGAAGTTGGTCTCATTATAATCCGGCAGACCAAGAGGTAGCAGGTTTTGAATCAGGTGACATCTAGGGGCCATGGTGGATTAGAGACCCTGAGAAGTGGCTGTTCTTACATTCTTCTGATACATACACTAGTATGGTTACTGAGACAAAACCTCGGGCCTCTTGCTTTTGCGAGGACCCAGATAGTGAAATCTCTGCCCAGGGGGCACATTGCCAAAGTAATTGGTGTGTGTAAGCAGACTACAAAAAGTCTGATTGCGCTGGTAGTAGAGTTGTCAATTAGTAACCCAGTGATGTCAGCATGCGGGCTGTGGGTGATGGACATTTTGGTGCAGAGCGTGCTTGGGATGGTTTGCCACCCTGTAAAAAAGTGGCTATGACAGGTCTGTTGCCCGCCAGTTATAGGGTGAATGATGGGTAAAGCAATACAGTTATGTACGATGACCAATGTTTTCTCTGCCCCTTAGGATGTAGGGAAGACGTTGCCCAAAAAATAGGAGCTTTGACCCCGGAGGGAGCCTGGGGCCATGTGAGAAAGCCCTACGGGCTTTATAGAGGAGGGATATGAGGACAAGGCGACCGCTGGTAGTCGCCAGATGTTCCTGCACTAGAGGGTCTATGGCCGGGAGAACCTTCTGTAGATGCGCCCTACGAGGAACTGGGCTCGGTGGGAAAATGCCACATATTTTGTGTCCGTGTCATTTACTGTCAATTACGGTCGTTAGCGGGATAAAGATTAGCTTGCAAGGCAGTAGTTTTGGGGTGCTCTTCCGGGAACAGCTTTAGTGTCGGGTGGGTGGCTGTACCCGCATTCCCCCCAGGTTCCCTGGGATTCCCAGCCCAGATATTGGAACATCTCTGGAGGCCTATAAAAAGCCTAGTTATCTCAGGTTGATCTTGGCGGGCGTGGTCTGCATCGCTGTTTTGAGTGGCAGTGGAGCTTGCAGGAGGGCTCTGGACCGTGGGCTTAAGGGGAAAGCCATGAACCAGTAGGAGACTGGGTGAATTATACGTGGCTGTGTTTTGACGCTGGACAGCAGGTTCCAACTCTTCTAAAAGAGGGTTCTCTATTTAAGTTTAGGTAGTGGCTAAGACGGCCGAAGTTTTGTTTGTTTTGTGTACTCGATGTTCGTTTGACACGATGCTGGAAAATAAAGATGGATGAAGCCAGATTGAAAACTGGAGCCGTGTCTGTTGTGCCATTTTCTGCCTTACAAAAGAGGCTATCCAGGAGCTAAATACCCCCAAGACTGTCCAAGATGGCGGCTGCTGGACGGAGTGTGAGTCTTACAATATGTACAACAGTATCTCACAAAACTCTGAGTTACACCCCCTTCATTTTTGTTAAAATATTGTATTATATCTTTTCATGGGACATCCACTGAAGATATGACACTTTGATACATTATAAAGGTAGTCAGTGTACAGTTTGTATAAATTTTGGTGTCAAATATGCTCATCAAACAAGCTATATATATCTATTCTGCTTGCAACAAAAGTGGAGTAACTCCTAAGTGAAAATGGAAATTGTGGTCCAAAGTGTCGATATTTTTGTGGTTGGCCACCATTATTTTCTGGCAATGCTTAACTCTCTCTTAGGCATGGAGTTCACTGGAGCTTCACAGGTTGCAGCCACTGGAATCCTCTTCCATTCCTCCATGACTACATCATGGAGCTGGTGGATGTTAGAGATGCCCCACAGATGCTCAATAGGGTTTGGGTCTGGAGACATGCTTAGGCAGTCCAGCACCTTTACCCTCATTTTTTTAGCAAGGCAGTGGTCATCTTGGAGGTATGTTTGGGGTTGTTTCATGTTTCTCGGAATTCTGCCCTGCACAGCCCCGTTTCGAGGGGGAGTGGGGTCTTGCTTGCTTCAGTATGTCCAGTACATGTTGGCATCATGGTTTCCTCATGAACTGTAGCTTCCATAGATTGCAGCCACTCATGCAGCCCCCATAACCATGACTTTCCACCCACCATGCTTTGTATGCAGCAATACACACTTGTCTTTGTCCTCCTCACAAAGTTGCCGCCAACATTGCTTGACACCATCTGAGCCAAAATAGTTTTGTCTTGGTCTATAGACCACAGGGCTTGGTAATAAACAGTAATCCATGTCCTGCAGCACTGCTTCTCTTCAGCCAATGTTTGCAGGCTTTTTCTTGCATCATCTTCTGGGATGACAGCCATGCAGAGCAATTTGATGCAGTGTGCAGTGTATGGTCTGAGCACTGACAGGCCGACCCCCCCATCCTTCTAACCTCTGCAGCAATGCTGCCAGCACTCATACTCATATTTTGAAAAGACAGTCTCTGGATATGACACTGAGTACGTGCATTCAACTATTTTGGTCGACCATGGCGAGGCCTGTTCTGAGTTCAACCTGTCTTGTTAAGCCACTGTATGATCTTGGTCACCATGCTGAAGCTCAGTTTCAGGCTGTTGGCAATCTTTTTATAGCCTAGGTCATCTTTATATAGAGCAACAATTCTTTTTTTCAGATACTCAGACAGTTCTTTGCCATGAGGTGCCACATTGAACTTCCAATGACCAGTTTGAGAGAGTGTAAAGGAGCAATAAACCAAATTTAACACACCTGCTCTCAATTCACACCAGAGACCTTGCATAAACACTAAGCTATGTTCAACGGGCTTATTTGGGACGTATTTGGAAGTATTTACGTCGCAATTTCGTCCCGAAATACGTTTCAAAGAAATGAACAATTAGATTAGCCATTGATTCCATGTAAAATAAGGCCTCGTCATTCACACGAGGAGTATTTTTTCGCTAACATATTTTCCGCGGCGTAAATACGTCACGTAAATACGATCGTTAAAAATTAAGTCCTGTCCACTTATTGAGCGTATTTTGCAACGTAAATCCCATAGTAAAGAATTGGGAATGTATTTACGCGAAGAGAAATACGTGGCCACCACTTTGTGACAAGTATTTGAAATGTATTTGGGACGTATTTTTGCAGACGTTTAAATACGTTTCCGTAAATACGCCCGAAATAACGATGTGTGAACATAGCTAAAACCAAGTCACTTTTACCATCGAGAGAAAATGTAAAATTGGACACAATTTGTCCATTTTCACTCAGGGGTGTCTTGTTGCCAGCGGTTTAGACTTTGATGGGATTGTATTGAGTTATTTTGAGGGCACAACAAACTTACACTGTTATACAATTTGTACACTGAATATTTTACATTGTATTAAAGTCTCAGGTCTAGTTAACTAAATTTGAGGACTGTTTTCACAGTTATAATTGTGAGATTAGTATATATATTATATATATATATATATATAATATATATTATATATATTTATATATATATATATATATATATATATATATATATAGCTCACCACATAATTACGTGTGCCCTGCAGGATTCAGAATTGTCTGCCTGAGGGGCCAGAAACAGACCTTGGTAGGTGCCTCTGACGAGACAACCATTTTAATAAGCTGTCTTGATTGACAGTATTCATTTGTTTGAATGACTCTTTTGTTTGGACTCGATGAAGGTTCTTCCTGCCCCAAGATGGTGGTTGCCCCATTTCTGCTTTCTCTAACATGTTTGTAACCCTAAGAGGTGGCCCAAGATCCAGGCCTCTAGGTCCTGAGAGTCCATTTCTTCCTTTACTTATTGAAGCATAGCTATTCTTGTGTCTCTTTGCCAAGAATTAAAGTGATCTTAATGGCTTCACATCTGTTCCAAGGAACTTAGGTAGATGTCTTTGTAGTTTAATGCAAATACTCCAGGGAAGAGTTTCAGGAAAAAATAGCAGAGGATTTATTTGCAGATATAGATGGAACAAATATATACAAGTGCATTTTAATGACTGTCCTTCAACTTTTAATGTGCATGTATTCTGTGCCAGTTTTTTTTTATAAAACCTTATCCTTACTCCAATACTTTTACAAAAATCCCTGCAATGGGGGAAGGGGTGATTTAACGTGTTGGAAAAGAATCACCAGGGAAAAACCCAAAATTTGGTACATAAAGGGGGTATCACAAAAAGCCCTTGGGCTAGAATCCTGGAGTCCTGGTCCCAAAATAAAAATTTTACATACGAAGCTCTAATAAAATAAATTTTATTTAAATGAGTAAGTGAAATAAAAACACCGGAGCTCCTGGAACTCAGGTTTTTTTTCCCCATTTTTTTTATTTCGGGGGCCCTTTCATGCCCTTCACTGGGAGAATAAATTCTCTGGTGTATCTTCTGGTGCTAACCTAGACATGTTGGGAGCCCAAGGGTATGTTAACACAGGGGGGGGCCCGTTTTTTGGGGCGGCTTTGAGAAAATTTTAAAAAGGAGTTTTTTGCTTTGCGAAAAAATCTGCAGTGCATTACTTTAGCAGAATGTGGATGAAAATTTTAAAAGTTTAAACCCAAAACCTGCAGGAAAGCCCTCGCAGAAACTGACCTGTAGCATCGATTTTAAATCCACAGCATTTCAAGCAGGTTTTGTTGCATTTCAAAATCACAATGACCATTTTTTGTTGAAGATTTTGCAGCTGTGTAGTTTTGTTTTTTTTTTTAACACATTTTACTTTTTATTTTCAGAATTTTACATTCTGCATTAAAAACTCACAAAGGCATTAGCCTTTGCAAATTACAAAGAGTTTAAGGCTCGGTCCACACAGCAAAGTGAAAAAAACATCCAAATTCCGACAGCATTTTCACTTTGCTGTACCGTGCCGCACCGCTGCTTCTCTGTGCATTTTTTTACGCAAAAAACGCCAGTCAGATTTCGGAGTCCCAGCAGCCCAGTACATTAGGGCTGCGGGAATCCAATGTCATTCCCGCAGAATATAAAAACATATTCAAATAACCCAAACAAAATTTTTCTTTTTATTTTCCTTTCATTTTTTTTTAAAAAGAAAAACGTTCGGGGTGTAGATTTCCCGCCCCGATTTTCCCAAATTGAGGGCTACACAGCACGGGCTATAGTCCGGGGGTTTTTTTTTCCAAGGGGAAATTCAAAATACAGGCAGTCCCCCGCCCTTCATCGTTCCGACTTTCATACTTCCCCTTTATTTTCCCAAAGGGAAAGATTTTTGGGGCGTGGCTGCTTTTAAAAACACTGGGGGCACCCCCCATGATAACCAAGTCCACCATGCCACAGTTTTACATGAGATACAAAAGTTGGGTGAAACTCTTTTCAAAAAAAAGGGGCACAGACAAAAAACAAATGAAAAAACCCTTGTTCCCTGCACTTTTCCCAAAACAAATTTTTTTTTTTTTTTAATGAGTTACATTTAATAAATATACCGTTCCACTTCCCTTACAATTTAAAATTAAGAAAAACCTCCCCAAGTCCCTATCCCTTTGGGAAAACCCCGGGGGGACTCCCCCTTAAAGAATTTTGTTTGAAAAAGCTCCCAAAAAACCCTGGGCGTTGTTATTTAGCCTAAAAAAAATCTTAAAAACATTTTTCAAAGCCCCAAAAAAATAAAAAAATGAAAGGCAGGGGGCCAAGGGCGGCAAGACAAACCCCAAAAAAATTTCTTAAAAACAAAAATGCCAAAAAACAAAGTCGGGCATGTGGGGAGCCTTCCATAACAAAAAGGGGATCTGGGTCACTGGGGACCAGGAGAACAGACCCTACAAAATAGGTTCTCCAGCCCGGGTAAACACAAAAAATGAGAAAGTAGTTGATGGGGAGAGGTCCCCCTGCTAAATTGGGGGCAACTCAGTGCAGAGGGTGGGGTTTGTATCAATACTGTTTGGGGGCGGTGCCCAGTTTTGAGGGAAGGTGATCCCAAAACCTGGGCAAAACATAAAAAATCCTCCTTATTTTTCATTCGTATTTTTTTCCGTGTTAATTTTAAACTTTGTAACATTTCCCAGTTTATAAAAAAATTTTTAAAAATAGGGGGAAAAAACTCAATTTTTTGGGATGTGAAAACCCGATCCCGGGGGGGGAAAGGGTTTTTCCCAAAATAAGTAAAAGTAAAGGAAAAAGGAAAAACTCACTCCAAAACATTTAAACAAAAAGTTTTAGTTTACTGAACTTTTCGGAAAGTTTGTTCAACAGATTCCCAAAACACACATGTACAAATTGGGACCTTTACCCCTATGCTAAAAGCGCGCCCCGGGGTTGTATTCCCCTGGATTCACAAAAAGTTTTACCTACCTTTGGGGGTTTCAAGGGAAACCGAACCCCCTTTATTTTTTTAAAAATTTTACAAAAAAAGGGAAAACAATTGATTTTGGTGCCTTTTCAAAGGGCGACCCGGTTAGTTTTGAAACTCAACTACTTCCCCACAATTCCCAGAACAATAAGTCCCATATGGGCTTTCCCGGAAATTTTCTTACAGGGAAAAAACTGGTTGCTTTTTAAATAAGTTGCTATGAAAAAGCTCAAATTTTTTAAATGTCCGAAAAAGAGGATATTTTGGATAGACACTTTTTGGTTTTGAAAAAAAAAACCTGCCCTAACTCGCAAACCCAAAAGGGCCCTTGCAAATAGTTCGGGGTTTTTTGGGGCGTGCACTTTTTTTGGCCCCGGGGGTTGTACATTACTGCTCTGGGTGAGGGTGCCTTCTGTTGGAGCCAAATACCCCAGTTTGTAGTTGCTCCTCTCTTTTCCTGGATCCCCCCCAGGGGGGGTTTTTTTTTCTTTTCTTTTTCCCAAGGGGGTTTTTTTGGGTTTTTCCCCTTTGCCAACTCATAATTCGGGCACCCCAAAACCCTCTCTTCGGGAAAGGTGCTCACAGTTCCGGGAAACCAAAAAAGTTTAAGGGTTGTTTGGGTCGACCCTTGCCCAGCGCGTCCCTCCTGATCCCCTTATTTTCCTTTCATCTTTTCCAAGATGGCTGCTGCCTTTTGTCTGTCTGTTTATGCCTCAGTTCTTTTTTTTGAATAAACCAGATTCCCAAAAAAAAGTGGAAACTTTTTGGCCAAACAGCAAAATGCAACAGGAACTTTACAAAAATAAAAAAAACATTTATGGTTAAGGGTATACCCTTGGGCGTTGAAACTACCCCAGATGTGGGAATTTCCCCACTCCATTCGGTTTATTTCTCTTGTAGTCCCTGAAGAGTTAGGGAGAAACGCCAAAAACCACGGCATATTTTAAAAACTCAAAAACCCCGTGCAATTTTTCGGGGAAATGGAAAAGGAGGGCCCGGCCCCCGAAAGCCGCAAGGTGGGGGTTTACTATCCCCGGGTGTCGGGGTTTTTACTCCCAACTCTACAGGACACAAAGAAATAAACCGAATGGAGTAAGATTCCTAAATCCAAAAAGTTGTGTTTACCACTATGAGTTTAACACTGTTTATGCATTTTCTATATACTGTGAAGTGTTACAAAGTTTATATTATACACAGAATAAAAAAGAATTTAAAAAAATTTAAAGGAGAAAATTGATGTTTGACCCATTTTTTGATAGTTTTAGTTGAAAAATTGGGAATTCCCAAAGGAGGGAACTCCCATTGGGGGCCTAAAAATTTCTCTATAAAAACCCTAATTTTAAAAGGGGTTTCACATTATATAACTGATGTGGCGGTACCTTACATAATTTAGAATTCTTGGTGAATGATTAATGCTAAAAACTGGGAGAAGGCAAATGGGTTCCATCTTCAAAAAGGCTCTAACTTCCCAGGAATTATAAACCAGTAAGTAAAACTTTTGTATAAAACTGTTTTAAGGGGGCATAAAGGGGGCATATACAGGAATATGGGGTAATATAAAAATTAAAAAGGATTGCAGCAGGTTTTACTCAGGAAGAAGTTTCCCCGCCCCAAATATCTCTTTTTATTAGGGGTGAGAGACGTCTGGACAGTGAGCGACTGTGGGTAAAGGCCCCTTTTTTTAAGAAACCTGCAAACTGAAGACTTTTTTTGTTGCCCATAACAACCAATAAGAGCTCAGCTTTTATTTTTTTAGCATACTATATGAAATAAAAGCTGAGCTCTGATTGGCTGCTATGAGCTCTGGTTTCTATGGGCACCAAAAACTGTCTTACTGCTAGACAGTTTTCATGTATAAGGACCATAGTGTTTATAGATTTTGCAAAGACGTTTGACACGTTTCCTTTAACCCTACTGGGAAAATTAAAGTCCCATGATTAGAAATAATAGTGGTAAAAGGGGTTGAAATTTTCTATGGGGTCATAAAAAGAGGTGTGGGAAAAGTTCCCAAAACTTAATGGTCCACATTATAAATGGGGGACCCCAAGGGTCATACTGGGCCCTTATTCAATTTATTTATTAATCCCTTCTCGACGCAGCCTATTTTTTTGTCACATTCATTTTTCCCTCTTCCACTTCCCAGAGCCATAGCTTTTTTTTCAACTATCTACATAGACATATGGGGGCATTAGTTTGACAAGATGTACTTTCTAATAAGCAAAGTCCAGCCAGCTCACCTGTTCAAATGGGCATAAGATTGATGTAACGGTGCACTGCAGCTCCCGGGGGCCCATGGTATACCAACAAAACAAAAAGGGCTCAAAAGTCCACATAGCTAGTAGCATTTTTAAAAGTGTAACAAAATGTCTTTATTGTAAATCCATTTAAACTATTTTCTCTGACTATATATATTTTGCTACATTATTAAAAACTGTGGTGGCTACGTGGACTACTGAGCCCTTTTTCTTTTGTACTTTCTAATGGCATCATTGACTGGGATACTGCCAAATAGTTCTGAGTGGGAAAAATATGAAAGAAAACTTACTTGATATAGGGTTTTTGTTATGTTTTGGTACTGTAAAAAAAAATCCAAACATTTTCTATTACAATTTTTGCTGCAGCGCCATTTTATCTATATAGCTATGCAGAGTTTTTGGAGCTATTTAGAATTGAAATTCCAATGTCAACAGATGTAGCAAAGTTTGACTTGACAAGGTTATTATAGTACACCATGTTATCTGTTCTTGGGTCACAACAGATTTCACTGAAAAGCATTAAAACATTAAGATATCTTTCTGTCCCATAGTGTTATGGTACATTATATGTCAAGTTTACCTTTGCTAGATCTGTATAAAAAAATAATATTAATAATTAAAAGGGTCATCTACTTTAAAAGAGCATTTCCTCTAACCTTTCAGCGAATATTGAGGTATTAGAGCTTTGTCCTATATTCAGATAGTGGCAATAAAAATTGTCTTGTGCTCGAAGACAAGTCCTATCCTGCATTATGTGAACAACCACATTTTTGAATGGACACAGTGTAATGCTTAATTTTCCCTGTGGTGCCGCTGCAAGAAATTGAGCACTTAGAGCCAGATTTCCACTCATATAATAGCTGATTTCTGTGAATCTGAACAGAAGGACAATTTGTGATCAGCTTTTTGTCCCGAAACCTTTCTAACAAGTAAGGTCAGGTTCACATCTGTGCTGGAGGTTCCATTTGATGCTGCCACTGCAAAGATGGCACCGGATGCATTTCATGATAGACACCAATGGTGCCCAACGGACTTATTGACTACAGTGGTGTCCTTTTGAATGTCTGTTATTGTGTTGTAACAATCGGTTTCACTGGAGACCGGGGTTGCATCCATCACTGTTGAGAGCTGAGAGTGGATCCATCACCGTTGCGGAACCCCCAGTTTTTACCAGAGCCAGCTGCAATGCAGGTTGGACTTGGCTGTTGGGAACTCCCAGTTCACTAACTTTGACGTAGGTACTCGAAGTGACAGCCAACGTGAAGTGTATTGTGGTATAGGAGGACAAGGATGAGATGTAGTTGGGAACAGACAAACAGTCAGGGCTGGCAGCAAACAAGAGTGGTCCAGTTCAGACGTAAGGTCAGGGCAGGCGGCAGACAAAGCAGAGTTAGGAACATAGAAGAGGATTGGTACTAGGAAGGCAATCAGAACAAAATGCACAGGAACGGTAGACACAAAGGAACGGACACCAATAACTGGGCCTGGAATGCAGGCTGAGGCGCCCAGAAATAGACTATGACCAGGGATGATTGGCTGTGGGAAAGTTGTCTAGCGGGCACAAACCCTTTAAATTAGAGGGAGCTAGTTTATGCCCTCTAGGAGACAGCCATGATCAGACGGCTGTAGCTGAGAGGCGAGGCAGAGTGAGTGGCTTTAGGGAGTCTTGGAGAGGTGAGTAGAGGACCGTGGGCTGGGAGCAGGCGCGACTTCAGCGAGTCCCACCATAGACGTTGGGAAACGGGTGTGACCACGGACCGAGTGTCGGACCACAGCAGGTGCCATTACAGGTGTCCATCATTTTCATGGAAGAAATATTGGTGTGTACTGCAGTATTTTATATGTTATTCTGGCTAGAATCTGTGATGGAGGCTCTGAACTGAACCTCCTCTGTGAATCAGGCCTAAGGGTTATAAGTGAGAAAACCCTGTGATTAGGACGGAAGTTTTGCCCTGTTTAGACAAATGTATCTACACAGTCTAGTCATATTAAACTGACCACTTAGTACTTCTGACTTAGATATAAAAGGTTTGCAATAGTCATCTGCATATATATCCCTCATTGCTGTAACAGGTAAAAGAGCGAATTTATCAGAATTTGAAAATGGATGATTATTGGTTATAGGGCCAAGTATGGCAGTATTTCTAAAATTGCGCAGTTTGTGAATGGTTCACGTGCTACTGTGGTGAATCATGAGTAGACCACCACCATTGAAAATAAGCTGCTGATTGGCAAAGGGTTACTTCTCCGATGAGTCATGTTTTCGGCTTCATCGGATAGATGTAAATTGGCTTGTTAACCGGGGAACATCAAAGAACAAATACTCTGCAACCATTGCTGGTAAAACACAAGCTGGTGGTGACAGTGTTATGGTCTGGGAAATATTTTCATTTTTTTTTGGCCCACTCATCCATGTGAAAGGCATTCTAAACCTATATGAGTGTGAATCTATCGTTGTAGATCACATACACCCATACATGCTGATTGTCTTGCCTGGGGTGGATGGGATCTTCCAGGAAGACCATGTGACATGTCACATGGCTACAAATGTCCAACATGAAAGAGCATGACCAAGACTTCCAAGTACTATCCAGGCTACATAATTCCCGAAACTTTAACCCAATTGAGCATCTGTGGAAGCAGCTGGATGGTGTTGGCTCTATGGCCCCTCCAGTAGCTGTGGGATACAGTCATCATGGCTTGAGATATCTGTGACAACCTACCAAGACCTTATTGAGTCACTCCCAGCCCATCTAGCTGCTGTCATAATAATGGGACTCGATTGTGTACTGTCAACAGGATATGAACAAAGCGATTTAACATACGCTGTTTTACCATTCATGCTGACTTTTCCAAGAAGTAAAAACAGAATTCTCATACATAATGTGTCAGCCTCTTAATATTTCATTTTTTTGGCCAGTACACTGTTTAATCGCAACAGAAGTAGAAGTTGTATAATAGATCAGTGTTTTGCAGACTACTACAAGTACACAGAGCTTTCCTACTGGTGCACTAAATTCCCATCACGGATATATAAAATGGAGTTCGTGCTGTGAATTCTTTATTAGGAAATGTTGTTGAAGCTCATGATACTTAAATTGCCTGAAACAAAATCTCTTGCTTGAAATGAAACTAATAAAACATTCACATGGTTAAAACCCCAAATTAGCATGTTGACGTGCCAGATGTCTGTTGTAGAAATTAATTTCCAAAATTGATATTCTATGCAGCAACACGCTGGGTCTTTATTGCTTACAATATCCTTATCTGCGCTATCCCTAACACTTCTGTTGAGCGTCAGGACGGAGTTTTCCATTCATAATGTGAAGCATTCATGAATGAAAATTTGTAGACACGGCTGCTTGCAGACATTTCCTAGAAGGGGCTTGTATGCGGGAATAGGCTTGAAGACTTTCACAAGCGATCGCTAAACTATATCCTTAAAGGAAACTCTTCACAGAGGCTATAGCAGATTATGTGACACAGTTTCAAAGAGGTTGTATGCAGGCTCAGACTGACCCACAGGTGAATAGGAGAAACTCCCGGTGGGCCCCTGAGCATGGTAGACCTTGAGTTGTTTTTTAACTGCCTATACATCCTCAAAAGAAGGAAAAAGCCAGAGGAAGAGTATAGGAGGCATGGACAGTCATTTATAGTAGGTGTAGGGTGGCCCCTAAAATAAACTCCAATGATGTGCCCAGAAACAGGTCACCTGGTGGGCCGCAAGAGTCAACTCCAGCTGTGGGCTGTAGACACCCCAGTCCAACATATGTGTCTGTATTCTAAATGTATAAGCATAGACATTACTATAGCCATAGCAGATGATATGATAGCAGTTGAGGGGGGATCACATATATGAAAAAACATTGTACCTTGTAGCAATCATCAAGTTGTTGGTTCTCTGGTATCAAGCAGCTCTATGTGGGTTCTCTGATATATGGCACTATTAATTATAGCTTTAATTATTGCTGTTTCAGTTTCTTGTATTAGATGGTGGAGACCATCTCATTTTACTATGGAGCTCTATGACTGCTAAATTTTTTTTTCTGTGTGTAAGAATAGTGTGCAGTCCATAAACAACTGTATGTTTTGGAATAAAACAGTCCTCTCTGTGTACTTCTGAGATTGCACCTGAAGCTTCTAGGCCCCGGTGTAAAATATGGAATAGGACCCCTATTTGCTATCTGTCATTTTTAATACCATTGTCCTATTATGTGACAACAGACCACCTCAAAGTCAGGGTGCAACTGCTGTCTTTGCACCTGCAAGAGACACTGTAGTTGGGTAATGGCATGCTTGGCAAAATTTCCTCTCCCAGTTCCGTAAGATGTAAACCCCACCTCTAGAAATATGCTGATCTATCAGGGGACGCCCATTTTGGGGTGTTGTTTTACAAACTCCACCCTTTTAGTTTCTTATCTCCAAAAATAAATGGAAGTGTTGCCAAATATAGGTAATAATCAAGCTCTTGACTATAAGTCATGGTGGGGGCTGGAATAGGAAACTCTTCCCTTCTAAATACAAGTTGTGGATCAAATTCTGATGCACAAACAACAATTAGTTTTTTACTGCTTCTCTTATAGAGAGGTGCATATGGTTAGTGGTTAACTGTATTCTTATGTAGAACTTTTCCCGTTAGTTTCTCGGCATTGGGGGACGGAGTTATGGGTTCCATCACATGTTCTCCTTGGGCCTTTTTTCACTCTTGGACTGAGGTTTTAGGCAGTGGAAGCTCTGTCCAGTCCCAATGGTTAACAGTTTACAGTTCTCACTGTGTGGCTCTTCAATTATCAGAAATCGCCTTATGGAATATGCCATAGAGTCTGTTCACATAAAATGGCAACTCATGCTTCCTATCAGTAATTGGTATCATGTATATCTCCATGAAGGACAATTTTTCAAACTTTCACCCTGATCTCAGCCTGTCATGGGATCTTTCTTTACTGTCGACTATGTTAATCAGTCACCCCATCCGGTTCTAATCTTCTGTAATGATGCATGTGCAGAGGTATTTGTATTTTGTACTCCTGACTTGCTTTGCCCTGTGGCTGACACTGCACTAGCACTACAGCTCAGTGAATATTACTGCTCTGCGACTCCTGGACTGTCGTGCTGCTACTTTTTTACTGGTTGTCAGTTGTAATCCGAATGTACTGTTAGAAATAGTGGATTTGCACCCTATCGGGCACAGTGGGATGCTTCAATTTTGTATGTGATCTTTGTCTGTGCACATATTTGTTTGTATAGTAGATGGCTAAAAGTATTCCTGTCCGGTTTCCCTCTCATGTCCATGGACAACTTAGCTTCAATAGAAAAGTCTAGTTTTCTCTTAGCTAACTAAATGTTCTTTATTTCTTTAAAGATGATTTATTGCATATTGCTAGGATTTGCAGGTCCCAGAGGCGAACACATTGCTCAGAACATCCATAGAAAAGAATGGAGTGGTGTGCAAGTGTAGCCTATTTTAAAGACCTTAATGGGCCTGTTCCCAAGATAGGCACAGGTCCCTGAGGTGGGACCCTTTTGTCTCATAAATTTATGGCATATTCTATCGATATGCCCCCAATGTGTGAGATGGGATCATCCACTTAAGACAAATTCTTAATCAATAGCATAGAAACAGCTGAAAGCCACAGCACACAAAAACATCTTAGGATTGTGGTTTTAATATAGGGCATTCAAGTGATATACTTAATGTAATTTATTTATTACTTGAACACATGTAAATCCATTTCATATGGGATCAATAGAAATCCTTAATGCAAAAGAACTGTTTTTCAAATCTGATTTGTTACCGTAAGTGCGGATTTAGAGATTATGAGATAATAAAGTGGAGCATAGTCTAAGATATCCGCACTCTAAAAAGCATATTGGACATCAATAAGTCAGAACCCGGTGGGAGGTAAAGTGAGAATACATCCTTGATTTCATTACATCCAATACAAACTGGAAGACAAATATGTAAATCTATCATCCTTGTGCATTAGTACTTTATTCTGTGTGTTTGGGATTAGTTACCTCTAAGTAGGTTATTTGGTCAATAAGTGATACATACAAAGCTCAACTGCAAAGTGCGAAGATGTTTTATTAAAGAAAGTTTTTTTCTCATCTTATACACTTCAGTTCTTATTAAGTAATATAAGAATCTTCCTATATATAAAATCTACCTACCTTATAACCTTGACTTCATCTTAAATTCTACAAGCAACTTGGACAAGCATTTATTTTGTATGTGAGATGGAAAAAAAATAGTCTGTAAAACCCCTCTGACAGTGATTCACCTCCTGCAGAAAGACCAACATTTCCTGACCCCTAGTATTATGGGGCGTTGGGGTCCTCAAACATTAAATTAGAGAAATAACTGGATTAAGACTGGATTCACACAGTTTACAGCCTGCGTATAGAGGCGCATATTGTGCACGCCACTTTAAACCGGGTGTTTTAGAAGTACGCACTGGCCAGCACGTATTTCTAAATCACTCTGGCCCGGCCCCCATTCACTTTTGTTCTCCCTGGCATGTACGCGCCTGGAAGAAATGACATGTCATTTCTTTCTCCCGGCATGCAGTACGCATCTGGGAATACGCTGTAAAGTCATAGCACTCAATGAGTGCTATGATTTTACCGTAATTGCAGGCCTTATTTCGAGCGTATTGAAGCACAATTAAGCCCCGAAGTACGCCGTGTGAACATACCCTAATAGTAATTATGGTCATTATAGCTCCAATTTGCCTAAAAAGTTTAGACCTTCTTAGAAGATTAGCAATCTATTGGCAGTAATTCATTGGGCAGGGTACAGACCTGTGTGGGGAAAAGAACAACCCAAGCTTAAGTGGATATATAACGTAAGGTCCATTTTCACAATGTTTTGGCTATATATTGGAGGAAAACATTAGAATGACTTGAGAAAAGTAACCCAACCTTAACAGCGCTATAGGATTCCATAGAGAAAATGTAGCCTCTTTTTGGCTATGTTTAGTCTATTTGTTAGCATTGTACACTCTATGTGCCAGTCACATGTGTGGTTTTCGTGTTTGGCACATTCAGCGTTTACAATTGTAAAATGAATAAAACATAGGCCCGAGAAAACTGCTTTATTCAACTCTACGGCTCCACCTTTTTCATGGTATTTCGGCATCACATTGCCAAATTGCAATAGTTATGGGGCCAAGATCCACTCTGCTGAGCAAGTGAGATTGCATTGCCAAAAAGATTTCTGGAAAAGGGTCTTTGATCCAAGAATTTATTCTGATTACCAGATATGGAGTACGCAAGGACATTGTTCTCTAAAGTAAGGACAATTGGCTTCTATGAAACTCATGGTGTTTTTTGCCTCCTTCTGGGTGAACACTGTAGCATAAATGGCTGAACTGGATGGACATATGTCCTTTTAAGCCTCACAGACTAAGTAACTAAGGTTAAAGGGGTGTTCTGAGACGTTGTGGCCTGTGATTGGCTGCACATAGCACTTGAACAATGAAAATTCATGGACAGCAGGGATGAACGGGGCAGCCACCGTGACAGATCAGGAGCATCACAGAGGTGAGTATGACTCTTTTTTTTCTAATTTTAATCATGACCTATCGGACAAACAAGCTTTTGAAGGTCTAGGAACACCCCTTTAACGATATTCAAAAAATCACTTAACAAATCCAAACAAATACTATAGTGATATACTGTATATCTGTATAAAAAGCATGTGCCTTCTGAAACAGAATATAATTATGACTTCGTAAAATAAAGACAGAATTAATTAAGTTCTGCAAATAAAAATTTGGATTGCGTTAAAAATGATAATCGATGCTTGCAGTTATGGAGATAGCTAAGTAATGGCCTCAGGTGTCTAATTGGATCATTAGAAAAACAAATTTTCTTTCTAATAAATCTGCAACAAGTCAATTTGGCAAACTGCAAAACATTAAAATATGCCAAGATGGTTAATGTGTATGAAAGCAGATTACATATTACCTACTCCTTACTTAATATTCAATTGAAGATACTACCAATTAGCCAAAGTGAACTGCTCAATCAGTCATCTACTTGCCACAGCATGTGCAAAGGTCAAAGCTATGAAGTGGTCACTAAAAACTGGTAAACTGTGGTCCATTGTGATGATTAGGTTGAAATTAAGGATGCTTATGCAATGCTTCTGACAACTATGTTAGAAATCTAATCTATCTTTTCTTGATTAATGCAATCAAGTTCAGCTAAAAATATTGGCAAAATCACTATCCTGCTAAAGCGAGCATCATTTGAATTGGACAAAATTATATTTTTTTCCAAAACTATTACGTTTTGTGCCCCCCCCCCTCCTCCGCCCCTGTCTCTGAGAAATCAGTTGTCTGTTTCATTCAAGGTCTATCATATGTGAATGTGTTGGGAACCAAGTCATTAAATTTACATGTGTAAAGTATTTAGGATTTGGATTTAGCTCTTTGCCCCAACACAGAAAGAAGACTATTAAAAGACCTATCTGGGATTGCCTCATGGTTGCACTGAGGGCCAAGGTGTAGCCCTTAGTCTTCATTATCAACCTCCACATGGGGGCATAGGTTCTGTTACAGGACACTCCTGAGTCGTTGTTCCCTGTGCACTCTCTCAAGGCTAGGGCTGATGTCTGATTTGCAGGGCAGGAGCAGGCAATAATTGTAGTCAATTAAGTAGAGGGTCAGAGCAGGTAGGGTTTAGTTGAGTCAAAATCCAAGCAATGGTCAGGACAAGGGTCAGGCAAGGAGAGAAGTCCAAAATATAGCTGGGGTCAAAAGAAGAAGACACAGGTGTGGGGATAATCATTGCAAAAGACTAGGTTAACAAACCTTAAGTGCAGACAATAGGCGTCTTGGAAGTGTCCCTTTAAATAAATGAGTAATGTTTCCATAGGTTCAAGATGGAATTAGCAGCGAATACTGGCCCTTTAAATTAGCAAGGACCAGCAGGTACGTGCACTAAGGCCATGTTCACACGGCTTATTCAAGCCGTAATTGCGAGACGGATTGCGCTTGCAATTCCGGCTTGAATAAAGGGCGGGGGCAGGGCGGGGGCGCGGCCTGCCGGCCCCATAGACTTGCATTATCCACGGCGCGTATTGCGCCTGGATAATGTGCAGGTGACTTTCTCCCCGCCCGGCGGATTTGCCGAGCGGGGAGGAGCGACGGAATCCACTGTTCTCTATGAGAACTGTGGATTACCGTAATTCTGCGAACGAATGGAGCCGTACTGCAGCGGCAAATCCGGCGCGCAGTACGGCTCCAATCCGCGGCCAAATAAGCCGTGTGAACGGCCCCTAAGAGGACACTCAGCTGATATGGCAGGAGCAAGCTGAAAGCAACCAGCTGCACAAAGCAGTGAATAAACAGTCAGTTGTATCTCGGTATTCACAAATATGAGCTAGGTGATGGCTTGAGGCAAAGACCTGGCAGAATTTCCAAAAACTTATTGAAACCTTGAAACCTACTGGTATACAAATGATGGAGTATACATACCTTCAGGATTAGTTTCTTTGATGCTTTTGTTAAGACAGCTTGCAGAGCTCATCATCTAGTGATGTTCCATTAATTGCTTTCTCATCCCCATAATTGTTTTATCTCCTTACACAGCTTGCCTGTAAATCTAATCAAGGTCTGATAATCCCTTTGCAATATATTGTGTTAGAGAAGTGTAGGTGTAACATCATTAAGGTGACTATGATATCACAAGAGGCGTTGTCTGTTGGAAATGTTTACAAATATTACATTGGAGGCAATGTCTAGAAAAATCGGGACTATTAACCATGTACTTAAAGGGGTTTTCTCACTAGAGATCATATCTCAAATTATGGGGACAGTAAAAAAAAGCACTTTTGTAATTGCTTTGCATTAGCTGAGTTAATTGGTTTAGTAGATATGAGCTTTTCTGTGCATCTATAGCTATTTTTTGCAGCTGCTAGTCGGGACATATCCCCTTTTCTGTGATTTGCAAACTGATATTTCATTCAGGCTGTTGGGACATGCCCCCGGTCGGGAAACGCACACAGACATGCCCCCTGCACTGTGATTGGATGACTTACATTAGGACTGGCCCCTGGACAGGAAACGATTTGGCTAATTACTGACTGTTTAACTCATAGATCCCCGTAAATAACACAGTCTTATATCCTGTGCTTCCTCCACATAACACAGTCTTATATCCTGTGCTCACTCCACATAACACAGTCATATAGTCTCCTGATAACAGAGGGGAAGGAGAGGGAGGCAGTGTACATTTCTCACATGTGTTTCATCAGTTTAGGCTGTGTGTATAACTGTTTATAGTATAGGAAAGAGCTTGTGCAGCCTGAAGCTGAAGGCTATGCAGACAGGAGAACATTGCAGGAGGCTGTAGAGATGTTATCTCCAGACATCCTTCCCCTTCCACTGCTTACACAAAATGATGATGTCACAGCTCTTCAGTGAGGAGAGACACGCCTCCTGGGAGGAGAAACACACTTCCAGGCAGGAGAGACACGTCTGCTGAGAGAAGAGACTCGCCCCTAGATTTGAAATTGAACCTCGCAGAATTAGCTCAAGAGGACGAATGCTTCAAATGATAAAACCCTTTTAATCCAGCCACACATGCCTCTCATTTCTTAAAGTTACTTTATTGTGACCAAGCTCTAGGACTGGCCCACAGCTGAGCATAAAATCCTACTGTGGACCCCTGGACGTGGGGCTGCTTTTCAGGGAGAAAGGCAGAGAAAGAAATGCAGAAAATAAAAGTCATTTGTATTATGTGCAGTTAGGTATAGTAGCTGTTGGCCGGGGGCCAAAAATAATTTCCAACAGTGGACAACAAAAAAACAACTCCAATGGTGGAAAAGAATCAACTTCACTGGTGGGCCCCAAGAATCAACTCTATTGATGTACCCCTAGAAACAATGCCACTGCTGGGCCCCAAGAATCAACTCCACTGGTGGACCCCAGGAACCTCAGTCCAACACTGATTTTGATATATTACTTGAGTAAAATATCATATGAACTAAAAGTTAGAATTGACACATGAAGAATGAAATCATTGAGTGGGCTATGACCCCTGGACATGGGGCTGCTTTTCAGGGAGAAATGCATTATGTGCAGTAAGGTATAGTAGCTGTAGGATGGGGCGCAAGAATCAATTCCACTGGTGGACACCAAAAACAACTCCAATGATGGGCCCCAAGAAACAACTCCATTGATAGGCACCAAGAATCAACTTTACTGCTGGGCCCCAAGAATCAACTCAATTGGCGGGCCCCAAGAAACAACACAATTAGTGGGCCCCAAGAATCAACTCCATTGGTGGACCCCAAGAATAAACTCCATTGGTGGACCCTAAGAATCAACTCCACTGGTGGACCCCAGGAACCTCGGTCCAACACTGATTTTGATATATTGCTTAAGTAAAATATCATATGAACTAAAAGTTTGAGTTGATACATGAAGAATGAAACCGATGAATGGGTAATGACCACTTGGTCTCCATAACTTATTTATTTATTGATTCAGCTCTCAATAAAATATTGTCCTTACAGGGGCTGTCCATAATAACAGAAAAATATCTACTTTCTTTTAGAGACAGTGCCACAAGGGATGTGTCTGTCAATGTAAGTGCCACCTCTGACAAAAAGTATGGAATCTCCACACGTGATGATGATGGTCACCCAATTTTTTTTTTAATTCGTACTAATAACAGAAATCACATATTTGACACAAAACAATGCTTGTTTAATACCAGAACATTCTACATTCATGATACATATGTACCTCAAACAAAACAAAGCATTTTAATCAATGGCACATTTTTTTTCATGACAGTAGCAGGAATAAATATAGAATAACTCAGTCTTATGGAAACAAATCTGGAATCGTTAAAGAGGTTTTTGTAACATGCTGTTTACAGGCAGCTTCAGGCTCAGACTGCTCATACTGTGGTTGGACTTGCAGGAGTAATTGGCATATCAACTCTGCTATTTCTAGCTGAACAAGGGAGTATCCTGTACGTCTTTAGGAAAGAAGGTTTCTACATACACATAGAAAGGGATTCTTTACTGTAAGAGCAATGAGACTGTGGAACTCTCTACCGGAGGAACCTGTAATGGTGAATTCACTAACAGAGATCAAAAACAGGTTTGGATGCATTTGTAGAGCATAATCATATAACAAGTTATAGTGACCAGGATTCTGGAGAGGGGTCGTTGATCCAGGGATTTATTCTGATTGCCAGATTGGAGTCGGGAAGGAATTTTTTCCTTAAAATGGGGTCAATTGGCTTCTATCTCATGGGGGTTCTTGTCGTTCTCTGGATCAACACTATTGCACAATAGGCTGAACTGGATGGACGTCTGTCTTTTTTTGGCCTTACAAACTATGTAACTATGTTACCTGTTAAAGAGATATTGGTAATGGAGGGGTTTTAACAGCAGGGCAGAAGGCTACAGAGCTCTAAATGGTTAAACTTTATCAGGCATAAACAGAAACAAGCTCCTGTGCTGCTGATTAGACACAGTAGATTGTGATTTCGCCATCCTATCCAGGGATCTAAAGCAGAGAGAGATGGTTGGTATTCTAGGGTATGAAGCAAAATCAGATCATCAGTGCAATTGGTAACAGTCTTTATTAATCTTTGGCCACATACCCCGTTTCCCCGAAAATAAGACAGCGTCTTATATTAATTTTTGCTCCTAAAGATACACTATGTCTTATTTTCAGGGGATGTCTTATTTTTCCATAAATAAATTATAGCATGCTATACTAGTGTGTGTGTGTGTGTGTGTGTTTATTTTTTTATATATATATATATATATATCTTAAAGTTTAGAGTCACAAATCATAGGTATATAGATGTAAAGGACATTTTATGGCAGCTGCAGTGACTTATCTCAAAGGATGGCAAATGTGACATGCTGGGACTTGTAGAACTAGAAGTTCCAGCATGCCCCATCAGCCATCCTGTGAGATGTATGTGTGTCAGTGTCATTGCTCTGTTCTCCCCCTCTTCCCTCTATTACTTACATGTACTTTCTGTCTCCTGTCCTGGGAAGTTCGGGACCTGTGGTGACATCCTAGTCACATGACCTCCCTGCACAGGTCCTTCAAAACTCTTCTACAACAGTATGTCCCAGGGCTGTTTCTCGGGGTGAGTGGGGCTTGGGAACACCCAGCGCCCTCCACCCCCATTCTCTCTGCCCACTTTTAGGGACGGCCCTGTGTATGGGTAGCTGCAGCAATGATTTCCGCTATGTCTTATTTTCGGCGGGTGCCTTATATCCGGGAATTCAACAAAATCTCTGATATGTCTTACTTTCGGGGTGTCTTATTTTCAGGGAAACACAGTATTTAAAGCTAATCAGCTAATCCTCATTAGTCCATTATTGTTCCTACTAGTTTTCTGTCACCCAGATATCTTTGAGACATAGACTTCACTAATAATAAACCATATTCTACTCCAAGCTGGCTTCAACTTTTTGAAAGAGCAGTGACAGATCAGCTTTGTAGGACGGAGTCTTTTCATGGACCAGTTTTTTTCATTTCTACCATAAGTTATTAATCAAATTGAAATCCAAACTGTTTGCTGGCCAAGTCATTGAGGTGATATGTCTTTCCTGAAGATAAGATTTAATGCTCTTTTATTTGTGACAAGATGCATCTTCCTGAAAGATGACTTTATCATCACCCAACCTATGTCTATTGATGGAAGGAGAAAAGTGTCCAAAACCTCCCTATTCACCTGTTCATTGGCGTCTGAGGTAATGATTCTGGTCCTGGTCCTAGACCTGGCATCAAACCCATATAAATACATGACTGGGGCAATGTGATTGTTTTCTTCAGTCATTTTTATAAATATGTAATGCGCTGTAAAAGAGAAAACAGGGGACAGGCGCACCTCACGTAACACTGTGAGGGTAAGCAGCAGTAATGAAAAAATTTTAAAAAATTTTTAAAACTTTGGCTCACCGGGTGGCACGTGAAAAGGAGCTGAAACTTCTAAACCCTTGATCCAATTTTAATGTGGGCTGGGCTTTATGTCCATTATATAACTAGATTTTGTTTCAGTAAACAGGTACAAAAAGCAAAATTTGTGTCAGTGTCCAAATATATATGGACCTAACTGTATGAATCACCATTTTTTTTCTTTGTAGGTGATCTCTGTTTCTGTACTTGCAATTCAGCAACTACATTTAGTGATCCATATGCTAGATGCACGGTAAAGACATATCTGTTCTTTTTTTATCATCCACACATCTAGCGCACAAAATTAATTGATAGAGATAATCCCATATTAGGGATCACTCATCAACTTTTGAACTGGTTTTGAAAAGTTTACTTGGGTTCATTCCCTTGTTGCTGCACAATAAAGTTTCTTCTAAACCTTTTTTCCCTTTCTCTATTTAGCAACTAAAAAAGCCAATTAAAGCTATTTTTAATAGAATTTTAACACGATTCTAAACGGTCCTTTAAACATGTTTCCCAAATTCAAAAGGTTATGTGATGTTTTATGTTTGTTTCCTAATGAAGTACACATTTTACATTTATAAAGTTTTTTCTTGTAACCTTTAATATTATGATGTCACCATATGTAATAGTTATTTAAGGTTTGTAATATTTGTTCATTGCTCCTGAGGAAGCATAGCATGTGCCCATGCAAAACGCGTAGTACCTTGGTTCTTCTTTCTTGTTTGCTTTATATTTTATGTCTTATAATGATTGTTACTTGATGAAATTAAAACCGACATAATTTATTTGGGATGTTTCTTGGTTCCTATTTTGTCAGCTTCAGCTAAAACCTTTATTCTTATGGTGGTTTGCATACCTACTGCTTGAGCGCCGCCATAGATCCGTAATATGTACCTCACCCAATTCATTCAGATGAAAGAAGGTTTCAGTCACTTTCATGTTTCAGAAGCACAGAACCAGACAACAACTCTGGCATCATCTCATTGACCAATGCAGATTAGTGATTGATCAGTGGATATCACTTCCGTCCAGACCTCCATTACCTGGTTATCAAGAGGCTGCTTACAAAAATGTACTTTTATTTATTTGTGTTATGTTTTATGAAGCCAGAATGTGCAGCTGTTATACAGATCACAGATGACACCAAACAATGTGTGCTTGTTTGCTATGAAATATAACAGCTTGGTCACCATCCACTAAGTTTAGGGATTCTATAATATTTGTCAAGAGACAGGAATGTAATACTGCCACTATGCAAAGCATTGGTGCAAACTCAATGGGAATATGCATTTCAGTGCTGGGCACCAATGTATAGAAAGGATGTAATGGAGCTAAATAGAGTACAAAGACGAGCAACACACTAATAAGGGGAATGGAGCATTTTAGTTATGAGGAGAGGTTAAAAGAATTAAACTTATTTAGTCTTAAGACATGATTAATTTATCTAAGTATATAGATGGTCCCTACAAAAAATAAGTATATAAATGACCCCTATGGTGAAAAACTGTTTTATGTAAAACCACCTCAAAAGACAAGGTGGGTGCCCCCTCCATCTGGAGAAAAATAAATTCAATATCCAGAGAAGAAAAGCCTTCTTTACCATGAGAACTGCGAATTTGTGGAATAGCCTGCCTGAGGAGCTTGTCACAGCAGGAACAGGTGAGGGCTTCTAGAAAGGCACGGATAACTGTTAGGCTATGTTCACACGGCTTATTTTGGGGCGTATTTACGGACGTATTTACGTCCGAAATTAGTCACGAATAAGTTTCAAATTAGTGTCCCCAAAAGTGTGGCGCGTATTTCGCGTCGTAAATACAATCCCCATTCTTTACTATGGGGATTTACATTGCGAAATACGCCTCAATAAGTGACAGGGGACTTAATTTTACGATCTTATTTACGGACGTATTTACGCCCGCAAATACGTCGCGAAAATACGCCTCTTGTGAACATAGCCTTACTACCAAGTAATATTAAAACTTATGCAGCTGTCTAAAACACTTAGATCCGGTCTGCTGGCTATTTGGGAATTTGTTCACAAACATACTTCATCAAGACATATATTTTGCAAAAGACTTTTATATACTTTTTTTCTCATAGTTTTAACGACAAATTTTTAGTAACTTTAAATAAGCTTATAAAGCCCACGTTCTACAGACGTTTAGCAAGTAAGGGGTGTTGTCAGTCTTTGATTGGATCAAGATCTTGTCAATCAATCAGCTTTGTCAACAGTAAAACAGATAGCAAAAACACCCTTTCAAGTATCTATAGCACAACGTAGGTTTAAAGTTTATCCTACAGCTGAATGACATAAAAGTCACATTCTACGAGGTACTAAGTATGGTTCCAAGTCTTCATTAGTAGGAGAAACAAAGTTTAAAAGTTCTCTCTACATTCTGTTACATATAGTTTGTAAGACCGAAAAAAGACAGACGTCCATCCAGTTCAGTCTATTGTGCTAAACTGGTGATCCAGAGGAACACAAAAAGACGAGGTGGAACACTTACTCTTCATGCACATCTTCCCCCAACCTTGGTTGAACTTAATGGACACTTGTCTTTTCTCAACCCTACTATGTAGCCATGTAAAGCAACCATTTTTTTCGAATCCAGGTAATGTCCTTTAAATGTTGCAGGCTTTATATTTAATATACCCATTTGTTGACAGTGTTGGGCTGGGATTCTTTGGGCCCAACAAAGATGATAATTCTGTGTTACCACCCTCCATCTTAAAAGGACATGTGCTTGTCCATGAAGGGTGTATTGTCACTAAAATCTAACGTATCTAAATCTAATCTAATGTATAGTTTTGTGAATCATCCTACTATTGATAAGAGATTGTCTCCAAGGTCACCTCTAAATGGGATTGTCTTTTGCTTGACTTTTGAAGCCCATTATTTTGTCAGAGTCTGGGCCCACTAGAGGATCCTCTAGTATTTTGGGTTGAGTGGGTCAATCTGAACCAGATTTTTGCAGTAGTAAAGAAAAGGCATAAATATTTGGGCAATGTGAAATATGGTCGTGCAGATGATGGCACAGCTTGGATCACCATATTTGGGACTTTTCACATCATCAATGTTATATTTTTGGACATAAGCTTCTTTGTGGCATGCTGTAGAAGCTCAAAGTTATAATAAACTGTGCAATGTTAGTATCCACTCTAGTAATAGTTGCAAAAGAAATGGAAAATAATTGATGTACAAAGGTCATACACCAAAAATGTATTTTTGCTGCTCAGCTCTTTCACTGTCCAATCAAACGTCATTAGTCTGAAGCTGACATAGATCTGTAGCAATGATGCTTCCAATTGTCCACTGTGCTGCTCATTGAGATCATGATACCTCACTCCAGAACTCAAATACCACATGTGAGTCAGATTTCTATTGACATATCTGAGCCCAAGTAAGTACAGTGTAAATTTAAAATGTATCTGATCTTCTGAAGCTCTTGAGGAGTAAACTCCAGTATTGATCTCTACATCTTAGTAATCATTTAGAGATCAGCTTAATCACCACTTTAGTGACTTCAGAGGGAACATACACTCTGGCAATTTTAAAGCTTAAAAGTCTTTTTCTTTAGTTGCACAGGCGGAGGCTTATTATTTGATACTCTGCTCTTTGCAAACATTTTTTGTTTGTTGTCTTTTTGTTGGGTTTTGTACTTTTGCCTTTTTGCTTGTTTCTTTCTCTCAAGTGATGTCGTCTTTGACATTTCTTTGTGATGTTTCAGCTCTATTAGTTAGAATTAGGCTTTTTGTAAGCTGGGAGTATTTTTACCCTTTTGAAATGTTCCTTTAGTATATACAGTAATTCCAAAGAATTATGCTTGATCAAAGGTATTTGAAATGTGCACAAAATAGTAAAAAGTAACTGTGCAAGGAGCGGGAAGAACTAAGCTGTCACATCACCTATTGTCAATGGTGTCATTCTGTTTTATCCACCTATAGCTTTACAATAGAGATGTCACTTTTCATTTTAATTGAGATGACTGCTAGCCCTATTTCCAGTGCTCACCTCACAAGCTGAAAAGTGATCTCTGTTCATAATGTTTTGCTACATACTTGAGATGTGGATGTGGATTCCCTAAGCCATAATACGTTTGGTGCCAGTTAAATTGGTTTTACTTTTAACCCTTTTGAGAAGGTATGGACTTTTCTGCAGAAGAGTCCCTAGGATGCAGCCCCCAGTTTCCATCTGTATATATATGTAGATGTTTTGTGTTATCCTACCCCCACCACAATGATATAATGATATGCTCCATTTTGGCCGTTTCTGATCTAAGGTGAGTTGGATATTTTATTTTAAATAGTGTGTCCATTGGAATAGCAGCTAGACTATGAGTAAGGATATGAAATATCCAAAACGCGTTAGTTAGGGTCAGCTAGACCTAACAATGGCACTATTTCTTTAACTTGTCTTGTGTTTACCATATGTATGGACTTACCTTTTTAAAGAATATGAAATAAAGGACGTTTTACTCAAGATTTCTCTAGCAGCCAGCTGGTTCTTCTATTTCTCTGGAGCCCCCAGAATAGTCACAAATTAGTAGAACTAGCACTGAAGCAGCATTAATATAGTCGGGGAATGAACCAAAGGCTTTCACTAGAAGATTGAACAGGATGCAACAAACCAAAGGACAAGGAGGGAGCATAGTCAGCAAGGAAGCAAGGGTCAGAGCCAGGAGTGGAACAACAAGCACCAGATACAGTGCCTTGCGAAAGTATTTGCCCCCCTTGAACTTTTCAACCTTTTGCCACATTTCAGGCTTCAAACATAAAGATATAAAATTAATTTTTTTTTGTGAAGAATCAACAAGTGGGACACAATTGTGTAGTGGAACGAAATTTATTGGATATTTTAAATTCTTGTAAAAAATAGAAAAACTGAAAAGTGGGCCGTGCACCTATCTTGGAAACAGACACCTGAAAATTACAGAGCAGAATGGAGAGCTTGTGCACATCTGTCTATTCTGTTGTATGGGATTTCTGAGTACAGCCAAGCGCAATATGCCATAAAAGTCTATGGTGGAAAAACCTATTTAAGTTTTGCTATGGGGAAATTTGATTAGGGTTATACCATATATTAAACTTATTAAGTCTTGAGAAAGATGTCTATGGGAAGACATGATTCATTTATATAAGTATATAGATGGACCCTACAAACAGTATGGGTAAAAACTATTTCATGTAAAAGCCCCTCGAAAGACAGGAAGACATTCCCTTCGTCTGGAGTCAAAAAGGATTCAGTCTCCAGAAGTGAAAAGCCTTTTTTACCATGAGACTCTGTCGAATAGCCACCCCAGGAACTGGTCACAGCAGGAACAGGTGAAGGTTTCAAGAAAGGCTTAGATAACTACTTACTAATAAATAATATTAATACTTATGTAGCCGTATAAAACATCTGGATCCAGTCTGGTAGCAACTGATGGGATCAGGAATGAAATCTTCCTTTAGGGCAGATTTGGTTTTTGCCTTATAGGTTCCAAAGCCTTCATCAGTAGGGGAAATAAAGCTAAAAAAAATCCCTATCCACGCCATCATCCACATTGTTCCCCACCTTTGGTTGAACTATATGGATGTGTCTTTTTCAGCTGTACTATGTAACATGATAACGTCTGAAAATAGGAACAGGCTTCTAAATGAATATCCCAAGAATAGTGAATGGAAGAATAAAGAAAGAATGAAATCTTAATGCAGCCTTTTCCTTTTTTTTTTCTTTTTTTTTACCCAAGGTAACCACTAACACATGTAAAATTCATTCCTTTCTGTGTCAAAGGTGCTCATAGACTTTAATTATCACCGCTAAGAATGCTGTATCCATGTCTCACCTACAGCAGCTAGACAGGATCAGCGAGTCCAGAATAGTTTATTATAGAGAGAATGTATTTTATAGTAAAGGCCTCATAATTAAAATATCTGTCTGCTCTTCTGTGACATACAGTACATGTCCTCCAGGCTTCCCACAGTTTCTTACAAAATGAAAGGAATCGCACAAATGATTACAGCCATATCATTAAACTACTGACAGGTAAAGAGAATAATGTGATTATCTCATTACAATAGCACTAGTCAAGGGGCAGAATGTAGTTTGCAAATAAACAGTACATTTTTTGTGGTTGATGTGTTGTTATCAGGCAACAATGGGCATGTGTAAGGCTCTGAGCAACTTTGACAAGGGCTAAATTGTGATGGCTAAACCACTGGGTTTTCTCCAAAATTGCAGGTCTTGTAGGGTGCTCAAAGTATGAGATCATTATTACCTATTAAACATGGTCATGGGTGTTTAAAGGCATGCCTGTCTAGTCTGATTTCACAGAAGAGCTACTGTTGCATAAATTAGTAAAAGATTTCATACTGGCTATGACAGAAAGGTATCAGAACACGTAGGACATTAAAGGGAATGTGTCATCAAAAATGACATTGCTTAACTCACATTTTTATGTTCAACACATTTTTTAAGAATTTTTGGGTTATATATTTTTTAAATTTTCCATATCACTTTCAATATTTTGTAATAATTCTAAAGTCCAGCAGTTTTCACTTTGGCCACTAAGCCTAGTATTAGTCTGACACTTCCTGTTCTGTACAGAAAGATCCTCTGTTGTCTGCTCATTTTCAGCACAAAGAGGGTCAAACTGAAAGGAGACACCAGTGTGAATAGATAACACGGGATCCACCAGTCACAAGAGGAGATGTCACAGTTCACCCTTTCACCTCCCTGCACAGTGACTTCTTCCCAGGTCACAGAGCATGACTAGAAAACTCTCCTATAGAAGTGAATGGGACTGAGTCAGTCTTAAAGGGGTTTTCTCACTACATTGGTTCATCCTGTTTTCTCGGTTTCATTTTGAATTCAGGGGCGTGTTTACTGGTTTCTATTAGGCTGCAGTAGAAGCTAGGTCTGTAGCTATAGCAACCAGTGCTGACAGCCTAGCAGGAGGGCTCAAACAGGTCTGTAGCTATAGCGACCTGAGGAGCTAATGCAGCCCATACATGATGGGATATCTAGGAATAGGTAGGACACTGTTAATGGACATATATTGCAGGGACTTGTTTTTGCAAGATCTTTAACATAAAAAGCAATCCTGATAGTGAGACAACCCCTTTAAGTCTCCTATGTGCATGAAGCTGCTGTAAAGCATCTCTCTGACTGCTGTTAAAGCAGTGCAAACAAGGCCTAGTGGCCAAAGTGAAAACTGCAACTGATATGAAAAATTAAAAAAAAACAAC
This sequence comes from Phyllomedusa bahiana, assembly GCA_025379985.1. Taxonomy (NCBI): domain Eukaryota; kingdom Metazoa; phylum Chordata; class Amphibia; order Anura; family Hylidae; genus Phyllomedusa; species Phyllomedusa bahiana. The sequence continues at coordinate 43,867 of JAODAL010004570.1, read as the reverse complement.
CAAAAATTCCTAAAAACATGTGTTTAACATAAAAATGGGACTTAAACATTGAGTCATTTTTTGATGACACATTCCCTTTAAAGTTTGCTGCATATGTGAGTTCCCATACTGTCCTCTGTCCAGCACCAAAAGAGTCTACAATGGACACGTGAGCATCAGAACTGGACCGTGGAAAAAAGTTGGCCTGGCCTTATAAAACACAGTTTCTTTTACAATGTGTGGAAGGCCAGTTGCGGGTGCATCAATTACTATGGTAAGAGAGGGCGCCAGTGTGCATTATGGGAAGTGTGATGCTCTGTTCCGTCTTTTGCTGGGATGTTACTTTAAATTCACCAGACCTTGATCCAATTGAGCATCTGTGAAACGTGCTGAAAAACAAGTTTGATCAATAAAAGCTGCACCTTACAATTTAATGGACTTAAAGTATCTGTGGCATCTGTACATCTTGGTTCCAGATACCACAGCGGTTAACATCTTGGTTTCAGATACCGCAGGGCATCTTTATAGGTCATGTCTCAATGGGATAGAACTGTTTTAGTGGCACAAGGGGGACCTACACAATATTATTTTTTAATGTTAAGGCAGATGGTTGTATATGTGGATTAACTCTTTTATTCATATTTCAAGTCTCTACTGGTTTTGTCTTTCTTTGCGTTGTTTTTTTTTTTGCTTAAAACATTCACTTCTTTTTTTATACTCCTTTCCAAGAAGATGAAGAATAAGGAGGACTTGTAGTTTTACGTGAAAATTTACCTCTGTCCATGTTCTTTAGGTGCATTACAGATTTCTTTCACTTCTTATTTTTTTGTAGATTTTAAGACACTTTCCCATAGTATGGATATAGATAGATCAGATATATGAATGTAGAAATGTGCTGCCGAATGCAGGTAGATAAACTAGCAGACATAGACAAAATAATCATGGTCAGGAATGTGATCAAGCAGATAAGGCAGGAGGTACCCTGGTCTGGTCAAAACAGGTCACAGGCAGCAAAAATAGCAATATTACACATGCTAAAATGGGTAACACCAGAAATTACAGAAGCCAGCAATAAACACCATTAAATACTGGGCCCCTTACTTTGATCAGCCTGCTTGCCCCAAATACGTTTATTACATCTCCAGACCACCAGCTGAGGGGGTTTGATTTAATGTAAAAAGTTGGGAAATTAGCTTATATCAATGATAATGATGGAAAGGGAGAAGGAGAGAGAAATCGAGTTTAGGAGAATGTAAAGAGTGCTAGGTGGCTTAGGAAAGAGAAACGTGGAAGATACCTGACTCATTGTGTGGAGTGCAATGATTAGTAATACCCTGATAGGTAGCATGAACTTGGCATGACCTGAGGCATTTAAAAATCCAGCAATCTCAGCATCTATATAATGTATGATCTAATCTGACAAAAAAATTGGGACATTATTTAATGAAAAACACAACAAGGCCATACTTACAGCTCAATGGCTGAACTAAAGACTGAACCCAGTAGGAGGCAATACAGGCCCCCAAGCTATTTGGGAAAGACAAACAGGTGCAGGTAATTGCTGAGCAGTAGCTCACACACCCCTCCACTAGGGAAACAACTAGATGATAAAAAAAAACTGCACATTAAATTGATATCTGTTCACACCGGCATGCAGAAAAGCCACAGTATAATACATGGGGAGATTGCACAAATGCAAGAATACCGTTAAGTGAGTGAGTGGTTGATTTATTGGTATTCTTGCATTTGTGCAATCTCCCCATGTATTATACTGTGGCTTTTCTGCATACTGGTGTGAACAGGTATCAATTCAATTCAATGTGCAATTTTTATCATCTAATTGTTCCCCTAGTGGTGGGGTGTGTGAGCTACTTAATCAGCAATTACCTGCACCTGAGTTGCCTCCTACTGGGTTCAGTCTTTAGTTCAGCCATTGAGCTGTAAGTATGGCCTCGTTGTGTTTATGATCCAATCTTAGCAAAGTGTCTTTGTATGTACATTTAGGACTCATTCTGACGTCCAGGTAATAAGCTATCCAGATGTCCACAGTTAAAATTACATTGTGTTAACTAAGCCTTAGAGAATTTCATAAATAGGAATTTCCTAATATAATGCTATTACCAGTAATGCTCTCTTTTGCTGAAAGAGCACTGCCACAATAACCTACAGGACTGCCAGAACTATGAGCTTCCACACAACTTCTTACGGCTGGTAATGGATCTTCTGGCCAAATTCATGCAACTTCAAATTTTCTAAATTTTTCAAAACCGATCCTGTTTAATAGAATAAGGCCTCATTCACATCGCATTTTTGGGCTTCATTTATGGTATCTATCAGGACAATTTGAAAAAGGTTTTCTGTTCCTGCGGTGTGTGAATATTAACGCGGTTTCTCATAGGAAACCATGTTAATAAACTAGGCGCGATTTGGCCACAGGAATTGCGTCGGAACCCGCGGCCATAACCGCGGCCAAATCCATCGTGTGAACAGGGGGCTAATGTGTCTCATTGGGGAGAAGCACTAGAAAGGTATATGGAGACTTCTGGCCATGTTATGTGTTCAATACATGAAATATATGTAGTTAGGAAATACAGCAGACATAGTTCAGAAGAGACTACATTTCCTTAGCTTTGCCACTGTATACGTTGGAAAAACTTTTTCAAAGTATCCCAATGAATAAAACTGAGAGAAGCCAAACAGGTGATGTGAATGAGGCCATAGAATGGTATAAGGAAATGCTATTTTCCCAGAAACAGCACAATTAAAAAAACAGATCCTTTAGTTTAAAACCATGCTGGGGCAGAGCTTGTATTTGGCCAAGCTTTAAGCACACGTGCAAAAATGTTTGCACACAGTCGAGCCATATTATTATGACATTCGACATTGGCTGCATATAGCTCATAAAGTAATTCACATGTGATGAGCTGGCTTGGTGGGTATATAGGGTGTCAACAGACTGTCTGCACACATATCCCTTATTATTGTCATGGGTAAAAGGGATGTTATCAGAGTTGCAATGGCACCATTGTGAATAAGTGACATGGACACTGCAGGTCACCACGTGCCATTGATGTGAGAGGTGAATGTTGGTTCTGATTGTGCACAAGGGCAGTCTGACATGCTACAGTGGAGATGCTCACCACCAAAGTGAATCAGGGAGTGACAAGACATGTGTCTTAGGCCGTGTTCACACGGCTTATTCCCGACAGATTTGTGAGCCGTATTGAGCGTACGCGCCGTAAATAATGTGCATGTCAGTTTCTCCCCGCCCGGCGAGATTCGCCGACGGGGATAGGACGACGGAATCCACTGTTTCTCTAAGAGACAGTGGATTCCGTAAGAAAAGGACGGATTGGGCGCCCGAGCAGCGCAAATCCGGCGCGGAGTACGGGGCCAATCCGTGCCAAATAACGTTTTGAACGGGGCCAAACAACATTCGTGAATCCTAGTATGCATGGGACAGATATTCCTGCGTCTCTGATAATGGAGTTGCATCAGCAGAAAAGGCTTCAATTTTCATGGCAGTATTGGAATTATAGAGAAGAGCAAACGCACGAAAGTGTTATAACGGCTTCACATCGAAGAGTAGAAAATCCAAGACGACGGGAGATAGGATAAAATCCAAAAAATTTTTATTCACATGCTTTCTTTAAAAAAATATGTTGTTTTCAAGTGTGCTCAAGACGAAGTACAGGAATAAAGTATGGCTCATTGTAGCATGGTAACCAGCAGCAAAAACTATTGCACAAACTGCCGACGCATTTCGGGAACTAATCCCTTACTCTTGGTTCCACTGTGCATGTTGGGGGTGGGACGGGAAGTGCTTTATATATCGCTCGACCCGTACCGCCCACTAAGCCAACAAAAAAGTTGAAAAAAGACAATAAACAAAACAATGAATGAATAAAAACATGATTGTCACGGGGGTCGCGGGCTCCGCTGCCCCCGCGACCGTCACCCTGACCGCGACCATCCCTCTGCTGTCCCGGCCCCGCCACCGCATCCCTTACCCGTCCGCGCTCCTGTGAACCCCGCTCCGGCCCGCCGTGCGCGGGGGCCGCTGCTTTAGGCGCCCGCGCCGACTTCTCAAATTAAAGGGCCAGCGTCCCGATAATTGGTCTATGTCGGGCCGGGTTTTCTATTTAAGGTATCCGCCCCAGCACTTCCTGCCAGTCTGTTAGTGTGTTTTTGGTGCGTTTTAGAGAGTATTGGAGTTCCGTTTGATTACCCCGTGTACCAGTCCGCTTGTTTACTTTTTTCTCCCCCCTTGCCTGTTTCCCGCTGCGAGCGCCGTCTCTGACAAAGAACCTCTGCTGCCTGCCCTGACCTTCGCCTTTCCCCAACTAGTCTCTGGATTAACGTCTATGTACCACGCTGTACCCGGCCGCCATCGCAAGCAAGTCCCCGTCAGGGGGTAAGCCCGGGTAGCCTCATGCCGCAGCAAGTCCATCCCGCTTTCCCGGGGGGGCTCTGGTGAAAACCGGGGTTTACTTAATTCCGTTCCCGGGCGTGGCTTAGCTATCTTTTTCCCCAGCTATCCCACTCCTCCTTACAGTACAGACTGGCCTTTGGGAATTCCGCCAGGTACCTCTTCCTGATCTCAGGGAGTCACTACAGCTGTCGCCCAGCAGAGTCAACGCATCGACCAGCTAGCGGCCATGATGCAGAACCTTGCGACCCGTCTGCCTCCCCCGGCTACCGCCTCTGCACCTGCATCCGTTGGTCTGGCATCCATTGCTCTACCTGCTCCAGCTTCGGGACCCTCTCTGCATTTTGCCGCTTCCCTCTCGCTACAATGGAGATCCCAAGAATGTGCCGAGGTTCAACAGCCAGTGCTCCATCCACCTCGGATGTTTGGGGCACCAGTCCCTACAGAGCAAAGCCAAGGTGGCCTTCATAATCAGTCTCTTGTCTGGAGAAGCCTAGGCTTGGCTACGCCACTATGGGTTTGAGGGGATCCTCTGACGGCGGACCTCCAAACCTCCTCCGGGGTTCGCCCCGTCTTCGGGGAAAACCAGGCCGTACTTCTTCGGCTGCCCGCGCTGCTGCTCCGGCTGCGTCAGGGCGAACCACAGTCGGTCAGTATTCGGTTGCAGTTTCGACTCTCGCTTCGGACTGGACTGGAAAATAACGGCGTTGGTGGGACATTTTGGCAAGGCCTCTCGGGGCGAATAAAGGGATGAGCTCGCCGCTCGGGATTCTACCACCCTGCTTTGGATGACCTAACCCCATTTAGCCACCCGAGTGGATATTCGCTTCGCCGAAAGGCAACAAGAGCTCCGCCTTCAAGGGGAAAAACCATCCGTCCACGCCGTTTCCCCCGCGTTGGCTCCCACGTTCCAGCGGTCCACCTCTTCCTCCTCCGAGGTCTCTGAAGAGGAACCTATGCAAGGTCGAGAGAGCCCACCGTCCCCAGGAGGAAACGTTCCCTAGCGTGTCTGAAGCACTGTGCTTCTATTGTGGGTGGTTCGGGCCCCATTTCATTGGGAACTGTCCGGTGCGCCCGGGAAACTTTTGCACCTAGGGCTCGTAGGAGAGCACCCTGGGTGTCAGAGGGGCCCCTTCTCCCCTCTGACCTTTGCCCGATATGTTTTTTGGGTTTGCTTCTCCGGACAGCACCTTTCAGGCACCGCCTTCATTGACTCAGGATCCAGGAAACTTCATAAGCCACGAATTTTGTGACCAGGTTTCGTCCCCCTGTGATTTTTTTCCGTTGCAGAAACCTATGTTCTTCTCCTCGGTCAGTGGCGAATGCCTTAAGGACCTATCTGCTTCCGTACGGCCCCCTCTTCTTGCAATTGGGGGGCCCTTCACAAGGAAACTTGCAACTTCTTGTTCTGCCCGATCCTCCCCCGGAAATTCTTCGGGGCCTCCCATGGCTGCAGACCATAACCCCAAACCTTGGATATGGGAGCACAGGTGAAGTCATTGCGTTGGGGTTCCGCCTGTCGCTCACGTTGCCTGTCTAAACCCAACCGCTCCTCTGGTCGTCTCCCTGAAGTCTCCCAAAGCCTCCTCCAGGTCTACCTACGCCATACGGGACTTTGCTGATGTCTTTTCGAGAGACAGGCCGAAACGCTTCCTCCACACCGGCCTTATGACTGTCCCATTGACCTGAAAACCCGGCTGTACTCCTCCCAGAGGCCGGGTTTACCCTCTATCCTCCCGGAGACTAAGGCATGTCTGAGTACATCAAGGAGAACCTCCGCAAAGATTCACCGTGAGTCCTCTCTCCGGCAAGGGCCGGGTTCTTCTTCGTGGAGAAAAAAGACGGGTCCCCGGCCCTGCATCGACTATCGGGGGCTTAAAATAAAATTACCATAAAAAACCCCTAAACCCCTTTTCCTTTGATCTCTGAACTCTTTGACCGCCTGCGTGGGGCGAAAATATTTTTCCAAACAGGAATCTACGTGGGCCACAATTTTAATCCGCATTAGGGAAGGCAATGAATGGAAAACGCATTTAATACGCCGGACGCCATTTCGAGTATTTGGTTATGCCTTCGGTCTCTGCAAAAAGCCCCGGCAGTATTTCAGAACTTTGTCAATGAGATCTTTCGGGACCTACTCTATGTTTCCTGTGTGATCGTCTACTTGGACATATCTCATCTTTTCCCCAATCTCGAGACTCATGACCACCCTGTCCGCCAGGTCCTCAGGCGACTCCGCACTCATCACTCTTTGCCAAACCCGAGAAAGTGCCCTTTGAATGTGCCAGCTTACCCATCTTAGGTACAATCGTCTAAATCAGGTCTCCATGGATCCTTCCAAACTCTCCGCGGTGTTGCAAATGGCCACAACCGGTGGGCCTTCGGGCCATTTAAGTTTTTTGGGATTTGCCCCCAAATTTTATAGACAATTTATTCCCCCCTTTTCACACTTGTGGGTCCCTTGGTGGCCCTAACCTAGGGAAAAACGCCAATTCCCAAATCCTGGCCCCCAAGGCCCAAGAAGCCTTTTAACGGCTCAAAGCTGCATTTGCATCGGCTCCGGTCCCCGTCTTCCCAGACCCTAACCGTCCGTTTATTCTGGGAAATGGATGCTTCTTCAGTCGGCGCCGGTGCTGTCCTCCTGCAGAGATTTCCCCCTCTGGTAAACTACATACCTGTGGTTTTTTTCTCCAAGACATTCTCTCCTGCCGAGAAGAACTATACCTAGGTGATCTGAATTACTGGCCATAAAGGCTGGCTCTAGAAAAATGGGTCATCTGCTGGAGGGGGCCTCACCACCCTATTGACATTTTCACAGACCACAAGAACCTCCTGTATCTTCAGTCCCGGGTCAACGCCTGAACCCCTGGCAAAGCCAGGTGGTCAATATTCTTTGCCGGTTTGACTTCCGCCAAAATTTTTTGGCCGGCCGAGAAAAACGTCAGAGCTGATGCTCTATCTCGTTCTGCGATACGGTGGGTCTTAAGCCTCCTCCCCAGCACATTGTCCCCCAGAGCGATTTGTCACGGCTGCCCCCTTGGCCCTCCAGCACCTTCCCCCCGGTAAGACGTATGTGCGCCCTGCCTTGCGCCCTAGAATCCTGAGTGGGGACACTCTTCTCGTACGCTGGGCACCCAGGGTCCATAGGTCGCTTCAATTGGTTTTCCCGTTTTTTACTGGTGGCCTACCCTTGCTCAAGATGTCAGGGACTTTGTTCTAGCCTGCACCTCCTTTTGCCCGTAATAAGGTTCCTCGCCTCAAACCCCGGGCCTTCTTCAGCCTCTCCCTGTGCCGGAAAAAACCCTGGACCCATGTAGCCATGGACTTCGTTACTGATCTTCCGCCCTCATCTGGAAACACGGTCATCTGGGTTTGACCGACCGTTTTTCCAAGATGGGCCCCCTTTATCCCACTGCCTGGGTTACCCTCTGGCCCCCCCAGCTGGCCCAACATTTTTTTCAGTCACGTTTTCCGTCTTTCACGGTCTCCCTTTACATATTGGTCTCTGACAGGGGAGTCCATTTATTGCTAAATTTTGGCGGGCTTTGTGTGGTCAATTGCAGGTTCAGCTAGAATTCTCTTCCGCATAAACCCCCCTCAGACTAATGGGCAGGTTGAGAGAGTTAACCAGGTGTTGGGAACCTACCTGAGGCATTTTGTGTTGCCCGTCAAGATAACTGGTCTGATCTTCTTCCCTGGGCAGAGTTTTCTATAACTCTTTAGATTTGGGATCCGCTGGAGCCTCCCCCTTTTTTGTCGTGTTTGGGTTTTCATCCCCGCCCGCCTCTCCCCCTGGCCACCTCGTGTCATATCCCGGCTGTGGATGCCCAAGTAAGGGACTCAAGGCTCTCTGGCAGCTCACCGACGGGCCCTGCTACGGGCTTCTGCTCGCACCAAAGCCAGGCTGACAGGTACCGTAGGCCCCCGCCCCTATTTGAGCCCGGCGATAGGTTTGGTTTTTCCCACCCAAATATATTCTTTTAGGGTGCCTAGTTACAAGTTAGGCCCTAATACGTGGGCCCGTTTGAGGTACTACAACGAACTTAAACCGGTTCCACAAGCTCCGCTTGCCTCCTACCCTGCGCATCCCGAACGCCTTCCAGTCTCTCCCCCTCAAGCCGTGGTACTGAATCGCTTTTTCCCGGGGGGCTGTCTCGCCTTCTCCTGTGGCCAACTCTGATAACATCTTTGAGGCCCAAAGGAGGGGGCTGGCACAGAAACAGTGAAGGGGAAGCGTTCTTTCTCATTGACTGGAAGGGTTCGGGCCGGAGGAGCGGTCTGGGAACCGGAGGCCAACCTGTCGCCTGACCTCCTCTCTAGATTTTAAAAAAAAGGGGGAGACCTAAGGGGGGGTACTGTCACGGGGGTCGCGGCTCCGCTGCCCCCCGCGACCGACCCTGCTCGCAGGGGTCCGGCGCGGCGGCTGCCCCGCGACCATCCCTCTGCTGACCCCCCCGGCGCCGCGTCCCTTACCCTCCGCACTCCTGTGAACGCCGCTCCCGCCGCCGGCCGTGGCCGCTGCTTTAAGGCGCGGGGCGCGCCCACTTCTCTAAATTTTTAAAAAGGGCCCGCGTCCCGATAATTGGTCTATTGTCGGGCGCTGGTTCTATTTTAAGGTATCCCCCCAGCACTCTCCTGCCAGTCTGTTGGTGTTGTTTTTGGTGCGTTAGAGAGTAATTGGAAATTCCGTATTGATTACGTGTACCAGTCGCTTTCCCTTTCGTTTCTCGACCTTGCCCGTTTTTCCCCCCTGCCCTGACCGCTGCCCGTCTCTGACTAAGAACCTCTGCTGCCTGCCCTGAAACCCTTTTGCCTGTCCCGACTTTCGTCTCTGGATTACGTCTTTGTACCACGCTGTACCCCGGCCGCCATTTGCAAGCAAGTCACGTCAGGGGTAACGACCCGGTAGCCTCACGCCGCAGAAAGTCCATCCCGCTTTGCGGCGGGCTCTGGTGAAAACCGGGGGCTACTTAGATTCCGTTCCCTGGCGTGGCTTAGCTATCATCGCTTGCGTTGGCCCAGCGAATCCACTCCTCCGTTACAGTTATATAAATTCAACACTACATTGTTGCTTAAATGTAAAAAAATATGTATCAAGAGCTGCTGGTAAATAAATATACAACTAGAAAATAGTAAATGTGTGTCAATGTTAACTAATAGTGATATGTGATATCCTGTTGGGTGTTTAACCCTTGAGGTGTGTGGGTGGATAATTGAAATATCCACCACACCTCTCTGGAGAAAACTTTCTTTTGTAAACTGCCTCCCCTAGGTGATCGTATCACCTTCTCTATTCCTGTGACTGTAAGCGAAGAAACATCCCCTGCATGTACAGTGGCAAAATGTTTCGAAACAGCAGAAGATTTAAAGGTGATTGGTCGGATTGCATCAGAAAGATGTCGGCGCACTCTGATTTTTAGTGGGCCAGTAGTGCAGCCGACATATTGGAGGTTACAGGAAGAACAACTTATAAGGTAGATGACAAATTTAGTGTTGCAGTTAATGTGTGACTGTATTGTAAAGGTCTTTCCATTACTGGTGGAACTGAAGGTTGTTGTTTTGTTAACATAATTGCAAGTGGTGCATACCGTGTGGCCACACTTAAAAAAACCTTTATTGTCTAGCCAAGATTGAATTTCAGGTTTTTTAGATTGGAATAAACTGGGATATAGAATCGCACCCAAATTAGACGCCCTCTTTGCAACGTACCTTACATTATTTTCCAAAATTGCTTTAATTTTAGAGTTGACATAAAGTAGGGGGAGATGTTTTTTAATAATCTGTGTAATTTCCGTAAATTGCCTGCTATAACTTGTACTGAAGGTAATATTCCTATCCAAAATTTTAGATTTTTGTCTATAGCTTTCCTCTATAAGTTTCTTTCTTTCTCTAAGATGGCTGTGCTTATAGCCTCTTTGTTTTAAATTGTTGCATAATGTTTTTTGATAGACCGTAAACTCCCGATCATCACTGCAATTTCTCCTCAATCGGCACAGTTCACCCAAAGGAATGTTACGGGTGACGTGCCCTGGATAACAGGAGGAAGCAAGGAAAATAGAATTTTTTGCTGATGGTTTACAATATGGGCTGATTTTGACCTGTGTGCCAACTACTGGTGTGAATAAAGTCACATCCAGAAAGTCAATATGGGAATCATTCCATGCAAAAGTGAATTTTAAATTACGCGTATTACTGTTCAAATAATCCACAAAAACACTAATGCATTCAGTCGGACCTTTCCATATAAACAGTCGTCTATATACCTGCAGAACCAGTGGATATACTTAGAAAAGGGATTCCTATCACTGAAGAGATACACTTCCTCAAATGAGGCCATGTAAATCCCCGCAAGTGCAGGGGAGAACCTAGCTCCCATTGAGGCGCCACACTTCTGCAAAAAAAACTGATTGTCAAACATAAAAAAATTATGACTGAGTAAGTACTCAACAGAAGTTGTGATAAATTTGCGCTTATCCAATGAAAAATTTCTATGTTTTTCCAAAAAGGATTCAAGAGCCAAGATCCCTTGGTCATGAGGTATAGACGAATATAGATTAACAACGTCACACGTAACCCAAACTGCACTACCTGGCCAGGGTAACTGTTCTATAACCGAAATAAGCTGTTTCGTATCCCTTAGGTATCCAGGAATATTGGAATTATAGACCTCCACTGATTCGCAAAGAGTTTCCACCTCCATTCAGTCACATTTTCTGTTTCATTGAACGAACTGACGTTAATGTGTCAAGTGAGAAACATCAGAGAACAAACACCCTGCAACCATTTCTGGAAGAACACAAGCTGGTGGGGGCAGTGTTATGGCATAAGGAATGTTTTCATGGTTTTCTTTGGGCCACTCATCCATGTAGAAGGCACTCTCAACTGATTTGGTATGAATCCCTCCTTATAAATTACATTCACCCATACATGCTGATTGTCTTCCCTCGAGTGGATGAGATCTTCCAGCAAAACAATGTCACACGGCTAGACATATCCAACATTGGTTGAAAAACCATGACAAAGACTTCCAAGTACTACCCTGGCCCTTTAATTCCCCAGACTTAAACCCAATTGAATATCTGTGGGACCAGCTCGATTGTTAATGGATCCTCCTCCACACATGGTCCAGCAGCTGTAGGATGCAGTCAACATGGCTCCAGTTACCTAAGACAACCTAACAAGACCTTATTGAGTCAATTCTAGCCCATGTAGCTGTTGCCCATGCTGCCCACGGTGGTTACTCTCGAAGTTATAATAATGTGACTCGACTGTGTAATTCTTACATTCTGCATTCTGACTTGGGTGCCCTGTATTGCAGCACTCATCATTACCACATGAGACTCCTATGGCTTACAAACCAGAATCTGAATCAAACCCACTATATAATGGGGATACTAGATATAAGCTGGGTATGTTGATGGGCAGGGCAGTGATTCCTACATGGTGTCGTTTGCGGACAACCACTGGGCTAATGATCTCAGGGTCTGGCATGAAATATGTATCCGCGCCTGTAAACAATCTGGAATGTTGACATAATGGCCAACCTCATGGGTTACCGATGTAATTAGCCAATTAATAATTTATCCTTGATGATGATTCAATGAAAGCTAATGTGTAGTATTGACCAACAAACCAGATAAAATAACCTAACTACAGTCGGATCTATTCTATCATATTATCAGCTGTTACTATAGCAATTTGACTCTGCATATTTCAGAGTGTATAGAAACGATTCCTTTTTTTTTCCAGTTTTACCTCCAAAACCTCAACAAAAGATTTTCAGGCACGAGAATGGAGCTATAGCTCGGTATTAGAAGGGAAAATGATGGAGCGCTTACATACGCGCATGTGTCTGTACTTAAGAGTCCGCAAATAGATCTCAGTCCCCTTCTCAGTGTAAGCTGTTGTTTTGATATTCCATGTCTGTCAGGGCTCTCGGAGTAACAGGGCTTATTGTGTCAGAGCTGACAGCACGGTGATTGAAGCTTTTATGACAGGAGTCTTTTTCAGAGCACATCATTGTCTGGAATCGGCTAATTTTAAAGTGACAGCAGTGGATTCCTGGGTAGGGCGTGCGTCCCAGTACTACTGTCTCTGCTCTGAATCATGCAAGAAAAATGCAGGCAAAAGGCAAAAACTTAGGGCAACATGTATGAAAACTGGCGGCAACTAACCAGTTCTAAATCGCTTTAGATGAGTGTAAAATACAACAGTTTGCATACCTCCCAAGTGTCCCTATTTTGGAGGGGCAGTCCCTCTTTTTAACCCTTGTTCCTCTGTCCCTTTTGGATCTATAAATGTCCCTCTTTTTCATTTGAGAAAAAGATTGCCCGCTCCTGTCACCTGCACCTCAAGAACATCTCCAGAATCCGTCCTTTTCTCACTGTGGAAACAACTCAAACTTTCATTACTGCTCTTATTCACTGTCGTCTTGACTACTGTAACACTTTGCTTTAAAGTCTCCATTTCTGTAAACTCTCCCCTTTCCAATCTGTCCTTAATGCAGTAGCCAGGCTTGTCTTTCCAGCCTCTATACTGATGCCTCTACCCTGTGTCAGTCACTGCACTGGTTGCCCATCCAGTACAGAATACAACATAAAAACATCGCTCTTACCCAGAAAGCTCTCCACAGTGCTGCACCCCCTACATCTCCTCCCTCATATCTGTCTACCACCCTACCCAGTCTCTCCGCTCTGCTGCTGATATCAGACTACATTCCTCAGTCATCCGAACCTCCCATGCCCGTCTCAACGATTTCACACGTGCTGCACCAAGTCTCTGGAGCATGCTACTGTGGACGATCAGGCACACTCATAACCCTCATAGTTTTAAGAGGGCCCTGAGAGCACATCTTCTCAGCCTGGCCTACCAAGATTCCTAATTGTTAACCCCCACCAGCTATCACACACTTCTGTCACTCCCTACACTTGGGCACTCACAGGCACTTATCTGTATATAGATGTATATAGATGTACTGTCAGGGTGGCAGGTTCACCCAACTTTTATGTAAACCACCTCATATTTATGAAACTTGGCTGGACCGTTGTAAACTTAGCACTTCTTACCCTTCATCTCACCCATACACCATAGTAGATTGCAAGCTCTCGCGAGCAGGGCCCTCACACCTTGTGTTTCATCTGTAAGTGATTTTTTAAATGTGTAATGTCTGTATGTATACCATCAGTTCAGTTCATAAATAGTCTGCATCATAAGTGGTGCGCAGCATTAATGCGGCGCATCGTAAGTAACGCGAGCCTTGTGCTACATGTATAAAGACTCGACAGAATTTAAGACTGATAGCTGGGGCCGTGCTAAAAAAACATATTGTTAATTGACAAAAAATACCAACTCTTTTCCAAATAACACCACCAAAGTGATATAAACTAACATAAGTTAGTTATAAAACTATGTCAAGTTAAATAATAAAAAATTAAATAATATACAATTATTATCAAATTATATAAGAGAAAATAAATGTTAAAATATATAATTGAAAATTAAGATAAAATTATACCATCTAAAATTATTTTAAAATTATATAGTATAATATTCTCAAACCAATACCGCATTTACGACAACTCCCATTCTCAATTGGGTAGTTACAGAGTTATTGTATTTTCAGTGATTATATACCTATCACAGCAGGCTCGAAATAGAATAAAAGTTGTTTGAATAGTATGTCAGTGAACAGAATCGTAGTGATGTTGCTTGCCATTACTCCCAAAGAAACATATAAAAGTCAGATAAATATTTGCAAATGCACACAGGAAAAAAGACATTTTTGGAGACATATCCTGTGGTCTGATGGAACTAAAATTTAACTGTTTGGCCTTAATGACCATTGTTACGTTTGGGAGAAGCTTGGAATCCTAAAAGCGCCATCCCAACTGTGAAACATGGGGTTGGCAGCATTATGTTGTGGGGTGGTTTTGCTGCAGGGGGGACTGGTGCACTTCACAAAATAGATGGCATCATGAGGAAAGAAGATTATGTGGCAATACTGAAGCAACATCTCAAGACATCAGCCAGGAAGTTAAAGCTTGGGCAGAGATGGGTCTTCCAAATGGACAATGACCCTATGCATACTGCCAAACTGGTTACAAAGTGGCTTAAGGATAACTAAGTCCATGGTTTGGAGGGGCCATCACAAAGCCCTGATCTCAATCCTGGTGGCAATTTATGGGCAAATCTGAAACGGCAGGTACGAGCAAGTCTCAGTTATACCAATTCTGTCAGGAGGAATTGGACAAAAAATTCCTACCAACTATTGTGAGAAGTTTGTGAAAGGAAATTCAAAATGTTTGACCAAAGTCATACAGTTTAAGGGCAATGCTGCCAAATACTAATGAAATGTATGTAAATTTTGGACTTCGCAGAAAGTAATAAAAATTCTCTCTCTCCCATTACTCTGGCATTTGGCAAATAATTTTGGTTCCTAATTGACCTAAAATGGGAAAGGTTTATTCTGATTTCATGTCAGATAGTGACAAAAACATTCAGATGTGTCTTTGTATATAGTGGATGTAAACTTCTGGTTTCAACTGTATGTGTACTTTTCTGTTACTATGACAGTGCATACAAGCATATGACTTCTCTAGCCAAGCACTGGCCTCAGCCATAATGCTAGCATGTAAAAAATGCAAACACTGAGGCCAGTGCTTGGGCTGGAAGAGTGAATGGCTTCACAACAATGTAAGAAATCATTCAGTCTCAGGTTATAAAGTAATAAATAGAAAATCGTATGGGAAACATGTAAACTATTGCTAGGTGTACTCTAGAGGCAGACCAGGTATAACATACGGGGTTATTAAAAAGATATTTCTCTAATGCATAAAATGCCAAGTAAAGCAACCTTGCAAATAGTCTTAACTAATAAAACATCCAGATATCATGTATCCACAGCTCCAATGTAGATCTATGTGTTTCCATGGTTACCTATTACAAACCTAGGGGGACATGTATGAAAACAGTCTAGGTTTTGTTGTCCATATCAACCAATCAGAGTTCCCCTTTCATTTCATGTAGTGCTCTGAAAATGTAAAAGGGGAGCTCTGATTGGTTGATATGGGCTCTGATTGGTTGCTATGGGCAACAATGAAAGTCTTAGACCTAGACAGTTCTCCTACGTGAGGTCCCTTGTGTCTTGTCTGGTCCTGTAGTCATGTGTCTCCTCTCCGTTTGCCCCACTTCCTATGTGTAAATTACCGTAAAATATGGCTATGGGAAAGCGCAACACATAACTACTGTATATAATAACATAGACTATACTTACAGTCTGTAACCATGGAGACACACAGATCTGCATAAAGGCTGGATATGGAAAATGGAATGGACATTTTTTTGTTATTTAAACTATGTGCAATTTTGCTTTACAAATTTAACTAAGATGCACCAGAGCCAAAAAAAAGCTGTAGAAGAAGTGTTTATAGCTGTTTAATCAATTATTAAAATTACGACTAAATTTTACATATTTTCTTTAGATCCTTGGTAACTTCTTAGAAAGGGAGAGGGGTCACAAGGGATCATATACGAAATTTCACAATGTTCACATTCTAGGTCTTCAGAACAAAATGCAAATTCATCATTCTTCCCCTAATTGCACAAAAAAAAACACCGCTCCCAACAAAGCATTGACATTGGGGTTATCGTGTACGGCATATTCAGTTTCGGTTCAATAGGAGATATCACCTTCTGGCTCTGAGTTCTCCTGGAAATAATTGTATCTTGTACTTGTGCTATGATCAATATAAACATATTAATAATGTAGACTGAAGTCTAGCAAACACAAGATGAGCCAAAAACTGTAAACAGCTTTTATGTTCTGGTATTTGCGAAGATCACTAGCGACTCTTATAGCTTTGTTTATCCTAGTCCTCTACATTTCTATTTTCCATATGCTAGACTTAGGGTCACATGCATGAAGTCTTGAAGACAAACCCTGTCTATTTGACCTATTATGGTATATGGACTTCATAGAGAGGGTTCCTTTTTCAGGAGCCCCCAATAAGAGCCAGAGCAAAAAGCCAGACTGTACGAGATTATCTTGAGCTGGGCTTTAACTAAAGCATACATGCCAACTCTCCTGCTTTTGGCGGGGGGGGTTCCCGCTAATGGGAGTCACCCACCGCCACCCTCACAGAGTCGGCGAACCTCCCGCCGCCAACATGCAGCAGGGGTTCTTTAAATGACCGCAGCGCTGGAGTAGCATCAGGACGCTACTCTGGCGCCGCTCCTACAGGTGGGTGAAGCGGCCGCCGTGGCCGCTCACCTGCCCAGCGACCCTCACTGTGCAGGGAGGAGGCAGGAGGGATTGTTTCCATCCTCTCTTCTCCCCCCGGTGGGCGCTGTACATACATCTCAGCGTCGCAGGGGATGTGACGCGCGGCTGCACTCACATCTCCTGCGACGCTGAGACTACTCAGTCGGCAGCCTCCGGACTTGGCCGTGCTGCAGGGAGCCTGGTGAGGTAAGTAGATTTTATAATTGTATGTTTATTAGCTATGGGGGGCACTGTCTGGCTAATGGGGGCATCTACCTGACTACAAGGGGCAATGTCTGGCTAATGGGGGCAATTTCTGGCTAATGGAGGCACTGTCTGGCTAATGGGGGGAGCTACCTGACTACAAGGGGCAATACCTGGCTACAAGGGGCACTGTCTGGCTAATGGGGGCACTGTCTTGCTAATGGGGAAATACCTGGCTACAAGGGGACACTACCTGGCTACAAGAGGCAATACCTGGCTACAAGTGGGCAATACCTGGCTAATGGGGGCAATACTTGGCTACAAGGGGCACTGCCTGGCCACAAGGGTGCACTGCCTGGCTACAAGGTGGAACTTCCTGGCTACAAGGGGGCATCTACCTAGCTGTAAGGGGCATCTACCTGACTATAGGGGCTACTACATGGCTATAATGGGCACTACCTGGATAAATGGGGCTACTACCTGGCTAGTGGGGGCAAAAACCTGGTTTTCTTCCAGAGCCGTTATGCAGTTAGGTGGAGTGGGTGTGGCTTTTTCAAAGGTGTCTGGCTGCGTGCGCCGCCACTTTAAATCTCCTGCTTTTCCCCTTTCAAAAGTTGGCAAGTGTGAACTAAACTGAGGGCTATTTATCTAAATTTCCACCATGTAATACTACCTAGTCTGTCCCCACCAAAGTCAGCTGATTGATGGGCCTGGTGGATGCATTTTGAAAGTGGTTGTCTCTGATTAATCTTTATACTAATGTCGAAATACTAAAGGTCACCCTACATCTTATTTACACTTATAACTCCTCCCAGCTCAATACCAATTATTGAAACTCTACATAAAAGTACTCAATACAAGAAAAGAGAATAGGAAGATTTCGCAAAGTGTGATGCCCTTTTCTTCATTGGAGAAGTCTAAGGACCACATGTATGAAAACTGTCTAGGTCTAAAACTCCCTTTGTTGCCCATAGCAACCAATCAGAGCTCATAGCAGCCAATCAGAGCTCCTCTTTAATTTTTCCAGAGCACTATATGAAATGAAAGGGAAGTTCTGATTGGTTGCTATGGGCAACAAAGGGAGTTTTAGACCTAGACAGTTTTCATACATGTGGCCCTTAGGCTATGTTCACACAGCTTAAAATGGGCCGTATTTCGGTCCGTAATTACGCACCGGAGTGCGCGAATTACGGCTGGAATATGTCCCAGTCATTACGGGATATATTCCATAGAGAACTATGGATTACGTCTCCTCTCCCTGCTCAGCGAATCCGCCGCGGGGGGAGATAAGTGACGTGTCATTTTCTAGCGGTGTATACGCGCCGCTAGTAATGATAGTCTATGGGCCGGCGAGGTAACGGCCCCCCGCTCCCGCCCCGCCCCCGTCCACATGGCGTAATTGCGGGGCGTAATTATGCCCCGCAAATAAGTCGTGTGAACATACCCTTAGACTTCTCAAATGAAGAAAAGGGCATCACACTTTGCGAAATCTTCCTATTCTCTTTTCTTGTATTGAGTACTTGTATGTAGAGTTTCAATAATTGGTATTGAGCTGGGAGGAGGTATAAGTGTAAATAAGATGTAGGGTGACCTTTGATGTTTCGACATTAGTATAAAGATTAATCAGAGACAATCCCTTTCAAAATGCATCCACCAGGCCCATCAATCAGCTGACTTTGGTGGGGACAGACTAGGTAGTATTACATGGTGGAAATTTAGATAAATGGCCCTCAGTTTAGTTAAAGCCCAGCTCAAAATCATCTGAATGGGGAACACTCGTACAGTGTAGCCTTTTGCTCTGGCTCTTATTGGGGGCTCCTGAAAAAGGAACCCTCTTTATGAAGTCCATATGCCATAATAGGTCAAATAGAGAGTTTGTCTTCAAGATTTCATGAGACAGCCCCTCTGAGGTAACATGGCTAACAAAAAAGGCAAATACAGTGCTAACTGCTTCAAGGGGTTGTCCATGTCATAAAAAAAATGTATAATGCTCCCAGGACCACAGTAAAAAAGCCCAAAAACTATTCTCAACTTCCTTTGGTCCTCGGTTCCAGCACTGCATCCTTCCGCTCTTCCGTTTTCAGGCTTCTACTTCAGACTGGGCACGTCACCATTGCAGTGATTGCCTCTGATTTACATTACAATTTAGAAGTGAACAGCCCTGCATTGTGAGAATAGTAGAGGCACATGACTTCTGCAGCCAGTCAGCAGCTGCAGATGTGATGTGTCCATCCGAAGGTAGGAGATTATAAGTAAAAGGCAAGAGCTGGAACAGAGGAGCAGGAGAAGGTGAGTATAGTTTTTTTTTTTTTTTGTGTGACCCATTGAAGATTGTTTTATTTTTTATGATGTGAACAAGCCCTTAAATTTATGTGTCAATATTATAAAATCTAAACTGTAAAAGAAAAGCATGTCAGTGTGGTTAGAGAAGAGGTCTCCCATAAGAAAGAAAGAGGAAGACTCAAGCAGAATATAAGTGGTTGGTTTAAAGTTTAATTGTATATGTTATGAACTACAGAGGGAGTAGAGTAGAATGGACAGTATTGTAAGCAGTGGGCAGGGGGAAGTGTTGCAGGTATAGCGTATCATTTTAAGGTCTTTGTTATAATTGATTGATGGGATTTTTAATGTGATTGGCTGATGCGAGAGACTGCTCATTTCTGTGGCCTTGATAAAGACCCAACCACTAAGGGGTCGAAACATTGCCAACAGTCCTTTATGCTGATTAAAACGTAATAAAATATCTTCTTCATCTTCCAACATTAGAAGCATAGTTTTCATGAGAAGAAGGCCAATCTACGTTAACAACTTCCAAGGTGAAGACCAGAAACGTAAAATTTTTAAGATGTCTTGAAGACATCATCAGACCTCAGATAGATGCTTGTTTCCATCCTGTAGTTTCTATTTAGTATGGATTAGCAAATGATTAAGCCAAAAAATGACATACCGTCCTACTCACATTTCTTAATAGTCAGTGTGCTGCAGAACTACTTAAAGAAGTTTTCTCAATAAGCTGTTCCACAGAGACTGCTCTTCACAGCCAGCTTTAGGCTCCCACTTCCTGTTCATGCTGTGGGTTGTTGTACAGCAACGATTGTTATTTCAGCTTTGCAATTTCTAGCTGAGCCTGTTAGAAGGGCATTGTTGATGGAGAGGTTTTAACAGAAATACACTAGGTCACAGAGCTCTATAGGATTAAAGTTTGTCAGCAAGAATGATAGACAAGCTCCTGTGCTGCTGATAAAACAGCAGGAAGTGATATCCCAATCCCAGCCAGGGCTGGTAGAGCAAAAAGAGATAGTCTCAAGTCTATAAAAACCTATGGTAAACCAGTAGGAGATAAGAAACAGCTTTAAATTTAAGAAAAAGCAAAATCAGAACAGCAATGTATTTGGTAACAGTCTTTACCTTTACTTACTTATTTAAAGCTGATCAATGTGAGAATACCCCTTTTAAGGTATGCCGTGAGGCTGATGTGGCCCCTGGTGAAAACCAGTTTGACACTCCTGGTTTTAGAAATGAGTGGTGGTCTGAGCTCAGAGGCTCTGCTAAAGCAATCTTTTCACATGCCTACAGTACAATAGTAAAGTAATTTCATATTATGATTGAATTATCTTTTTATGATTATTTGAGTAAAAAAAAAAAAACTTTTTGCAGCTCTAGCAACCAAATAAAAAAAATAACAGTATATCATTATTTTATACACATGAGGAATATTATACTAAAAAGTATACACAATTTACAGCATTCATGAATAAGTAAAAAACAATTATTAGTTTGTTGTGCTCGAAACTCAAGGCACGAGATCATTCTCCGGGGTAAAATAAATCCATTTGCTTATCACCATTTTCTTTTAGCATTAAAAACAGTAACGTGTTTTTGGAAAATTGCTGCTTAATGTTTTTCATTCATGGTTTATTAATTTGCAGATAAGAAAAAAAGAGACTCTAGTCTGATTTTTAGTTAAATAACAGAGGATAAGTCTTGACTTTAGTCCTAAAATTGGCAAATATGATTTTCTGATGTCATTGTTGGATACCTTTTTATAAGTAATATTTTTCTCAAGGATACGGTTGGAATATTATTATATAATACAAAATTAGGCTCACTCTGCTTGAGAAAGGCGGCCGACATAATTTTAGAACTGTGTAAATGGAACTTCTCCTTAACTGTTACATTTTTACAGTATTGCTATTATAATTAGCCCTTTGAGGGTAACCAGGAAGAATATATTGCCCCCCATAGGTAGATAGGTACATATGATCCTTGTAGGTAGATAAGTGGGTATAAATCCCCCTGTAGATGACAGTTATATCTGCCTATGTAGGCATATAGGTATTTTTGCCCCCTGTAGCCAGCTAGTAAATTGCCCCCTGTAGCCAGGTAGTAATTTTGCCCCCTGCAGTCAGGTAGTTGCCCCATGTAGCCAAGTAATATGCCCTCTGCAGCCAGGTAGTAGCCCCCTGTAGCCAGATAACTGTCCCTTGTAGCCAGGTAATATGTCCCCTGTAGCCAGGTAATATGCCCCTTATAGCCAGGGAGATGCCCCACATAGACCTCCAGTAGGCAGGGAGATGCCCCACATAGACCACCTGTAGCAAAGGGAGATGCCCCGCATGGCCCCCAGTAGCAAGGGAGATACCCCACATAGCCTTCTGTAGCCTGGTAAATGTCCCATATAGTCCCCTGTAGCCAGGTAGATGCCCCATATAGTCCCCTGTAGCCAGGTACATGCGCCACATAGTGCCCTATAGCCAGGTACATGCCCCATATAGCCCTCTGTAACCTGGTAGTTGCCCCATATAGCCGCCCTGTACCCTGGTAGATGCCCCATATAGTCCCCTGTAGCCAGGTACATGCCCCATATAGTCCCCTGCAGCCAGGTACATGCCCATATAGTCCCCTGTAGCCAGGTACATGCCCCATATAGCCCCCCAGTAGCCAGGTAGATGCCCATATAGCCCCCCCAGTAGCCAGGTAGATGCCCCATATAGCCCCCCAGTAGCCAGGTAGATGCCCCATATAGCCCACCAGTAGCCAGGTAGATGCCCCATATAGCCCCCCAGTAGCCAGGTACATGCCCCATATAGCCCTCAGTAACCAGGTAGCTGCTCCCTGCAGCTAATAAATATAAAATAAAAAAGGTACTCACATCCTCATGGTCCGTGCAGCACGAGTAGGTCTGGGAGCTGGTGTACGGTGTAAGCGGCGTGACGTCATCATGCCGTTTACGCAGTCATGTAGCTCCCAGGGATCTCTTGGGCCGGCAGAGGCTGCCAACCGAGGAGACCTAGCGTCGCAGGGGGCATGAGAAAATTGGTGCGTCACGCCCCCTGC
This sequence comes from Phyllomedusa bahiana, assembly GCA_025379985.1. Taxonomy (NCBI): domain Eukaryota; kingdom Metazoa; phylum Chordata; class Amphibia; order Anura; family Hylidae; genus Phyllomedusa; species Phyllomedusa bahiana. The sequence goes on along the minus strand of JAODAL010004570.1, from coordinate 21,659 downwards.
GACACCGTATGTATGTACTCGCCGAGTCTTGTACATACAAAGGGACAAGGTAGCAGGGTAACGATCCCTCCTGCCTTATCCCTGTATCAACAGCTGCACCAAGTGTGCAGCTGCTGACTGACTCTGCCCGGCCGTGGTAAAACGGCCGTGCGGAGTCAGAGAGATTGCGGGGGGCCGCGGGCCGGAAAACACAAGGCCGGCCCACGGGCCTTGTGTTTGACACCTGTGCTCTAGAGCACCCAAAATACTGTAACTTCCTTCAGTAACTTCCTGCACATTAAGATAACACATATAAAAGACCTTGTGTGGGGATGGGCATGAGCCAGTCACTTTTGTTATGTAGCTGATATGTCACAGGATTTGTAAGGTGTGGCTGTAAAGCATAGTTGCCAACTTTCGAAAATGAAAAAGAAGGAGAATTTAGTGGGCGGCGCGCGTAGCGCGCCGCGGCAAAAATTTGCATGGACACGCCCAGCTTGTTGGTATGCCACGCCCCTTCAAAAAAGCCACACCCACTCCACCTAACTGCATAACGGCTTGGAAGAAAGCCAGGTAGATGCCCTTATAGCCAGGTAGTAGCCCCCCAAAAACCAGGTAGTGCCCCTTACAGGCCGGTAGATGCCCCCTTGTAGCCAAGTAGATGCCCCCTCTGTAGCCAGGTAGAGCCAAATTTGTAGCCAGGTAGATGCCCCCCGTGGTTAGCCAGGTAGGTGCCCCCCATTGGTAGCCAGGTAGGTGCCCCCATTGTTGCCAGGTAGGTGCCCCCATCTGTTTGCCAGGTAGTTGCCCCATCTGTTTGCCAGGTAGTGCCCCACCTGTTTGCCAGGTAGTGCCCCCAGTGTTTGCCAGGTAGTGCCCCATTGTTTGCCAGGTAGAGGTCCCCTCTGTTGCCAGGTAGTGCCCCCATCTGTTAGCCCGGTAGTGCCCCCATCTGTTTGCCAGGTAGTGCCCCCATCTGTTTGCCAGGTAGTGCCCCTCTGTTTGCCAGGTAGTGCCCCCTCTGTTAGCCAGGTAGTGCCCCCATCTGTTAGCCAGGTAGTGCCCCCATCTGTTAGCCAGGTAGATGCCCCCCTCTGTTGCCAGGTAGTGCCCCCTCTGTTGCCAGGTAGTGCCCCCTTTGTTGCCAGGTAGTGCCCCCTTTGTTGCCAGGTAGATGTCCCCTCTGTTGCCAGGTAGTGCCCCCTCTGTTGCCAGAAAGTGCCCCCTCTGTTAGCCAGGTAGTGCCCCCTCTGTTAGCCAGGTAGTGCCCCCATCTGTTAGCCAGGTAGTGCCCCCATTGTTGCCAGGTAGTGCCCCCTCTGTTGCCAGGTAGTGCCCCCTCTGTTGCCAGGTAGTTGCCCTCTCTTTAGCCAGGTAGAGCCCCCTAAAGCTAATAAAAATTAAATAATAAAATCCACTTACCTTACCAGCTCCTGCAGCGCGGGCCGCTCCCGACCGATCTCTTCAGCGGCGCAGGGGGAAGTGAGAGCAGCCGCGCGTCACTCCCCTGCAGCCGCGCGTCACTTCCCCCTGCGCCTTTGACCTGTATTACGGCGCCACACACCGGCGCCGTACATACAGGGAGAGGAGGGAGGAGGGAGCGATCCCTCCTGCCTCCTCCCCGCACAGTGAGACCGCGGTGCGGTGAGCGGACACTGCGGCCGCTTCACCCGCCTGTAGGAGCGGTCCCGCGGCGCAAGAGTAGCGCACCAGCGCTACTCTTGCGCCGCGGTAATTTAAAGGACCCCCGCCGCCTGCAGGCGGCGGAGGAATGCCCCAAATCCACCCGGGAGGGCGGGAGGGGACCCCAAATAGCGGGACCCCCCCGCCAAAAACGGAGAGTTGGCATGTATGCTGTAAAGTGCAAGCAGGCAGTGAGGGGTGCAGTAGATGAGGGTGGGATTGCTAAAAGGTGTAGTGCTCCAGCACAGAGAAATCAGCCATGGAGACTTCTCAGCTTGGGTTATGCAGACTTTACGTCCACTTTACTTTCTACGCTTTAATGCTTTCATTTCTTTGAACTCCAATGGCCTCCTGCTCTATGAGCCTCAGCCCCAGAGCACTGATCCCACACAAGGGCTATTTGCACTTTTAAGAGCATCACAAGGGCTACTTATTCTCCCTGAATATCTGGGACCATCTATGTGGCTCTTTATTCTCCATCTCTCTTGTGTTCTCACTTCTGGACAGTTCCCCTTTCTGTAGCTCTTTTCCCACTGTCTACCTGTCTCTGTACCTTCTCTCTCTTCTCCTCAGTGATTTCTCTCATCCAGGTCGATTTGGACAGCCTGATCTTGGCCCACAGCTGGCTTGTGACCAAGTGACCCTTTATCTGGACTAACTTGTTTTCAACTATTGTAAGGAACTCAACACAAATGACTGACTGACAATAGCACATTGCAGACCCTCCTTATAACTGTGTTCCTGCAGCCAGGACTGGGACAAGGTATTCTGGTGCCCTAGACAAACAAGGTATATAGCGCTCTCCCCCGCCTCTCCCCACTCCATACCTCCTTGTGATCCCCTGCTGTCTGGGCAGTCGCCTACCATAGCCTAAGTTCTTCCTGACTCTGCCTACATCTCCTCCCTTCTAAACTGATTGGCTATGAGCCCAGCCATGCTTGCTTCCTTTAAAATGCCCCCTGCCCCAAATAAAGTGCTGCGTCAGTTTACCCCCTATAAACATATACACATTAGATACACTATACACAAGTACAGTCTGTTCGTAGGGGGTAGGGAGATGTCCTGGTAGTAAATGAGACCAGTTACGGTCAAAACTACTATCCAAGGAAAAGGAATAACTTAATGGACTAGAGCGCTAAAAGAACTAAGCACTTAAGCTTGCATAAAGAATATTTGAGGGTTTATTCAAAATACATAGAATGGACAAATGACGCGTTTCGCGAGTAACGACCCGCTTCCTCAGATATATCTATTTATATTAGGGCACCCAGCACCTAGGGGGCAAGAAGGCCTACACCATCCAAAACCTCTACCAGCTGGAAATAGTTGGTCTGTAGCCATTTAGGATGTGTAACCACCCCCTACAAACAGGTTTGAAGATATCTATTACAAAGGACTCGACTGCGCTCCCTTTTCTTCACTTGCAGCTCTACTTTCCACTTGGAATCCAAGAGGAATATCTTCAAACCTGTTCGTAGGGGGTGGTTCCACATCCTAAATGGCTACAGACCAACTAATTCCAGCTGGTAGAGGTTTTGGATGGTGTGTGCCCTAATATAAATAACAACTATTTAAAACAATGGGGCTTTATTTATAATTTTGCATTAGATTTTTTTTTAGTAATGGAAGTCTCAGAATTCACCCCATTCTCCGCAATCTCCGCTCCTCACAGGACCTTCTCCTCGGCTCCCCTCTCATCAGCTCCTCACATAACCGTCTCCAAGACTTCTCCCGTGCTTCACCCACACTCTGGAACTCATTAACCCAAAACATCAGACTCTCCCCAACTTTCACCAGTTTCAAAATCAACCTGAAAACCCATCTCTTCAGGATAGCCTACAACCCACATTAACCCCACCACCACTACACCGGCCCGCAAGCATGTCTGCCCCACACCTTCTGTCTCTCCCCTTCTTCCTTGTAGATTGTAAGCCCTCGCGGGCAGGGTCCTCTTTCCTCTCTGTTTCAGTTACTAGTCATTTTTGTCACCATTGTATTTGTTCAATATTTGTTATGTATGTAATTCCCCTTAAATGTACAGCGCCCTGGAATTAATGGCGCTCTAAAATAAATAATAATAATAATAATAATAATTCTGCGTAGTAAATCTCTTCTTAAGACACCAAAAGTCTACATCATGTTGCAAGACCTTTCGGCTATGTTCACAAGATGTCATTTTCATATGTATTATGTATTAATATGTATATAGTGTGTGGCATTGTTTTCAATGGTAATAGATGCTATAGATCGCATCATAAAAAAAAAAAAAGTGCAGTTTAGGAGCCAGGACGCAATTATCTCCATTCAGTTGGGCAAATCTGGATCCTAAAATGCGGTAAAATCTGTACCAAGAAAAAAGTGAAATATGTAGCAGGGATCCTTGGGTTTCTGCCATTTACACACAGGGCTGCTATAAGTAATTGCAGGGCCAGAAACAGCCGAAGCATCTAGGCCCCCCATACAATACCAATCCCTATCTTGCAATGTATCAGTTAGCCTCTTTTTTTATCATTTGACCAAGGCCCCTGACATGAGGACTACCAACACTGCCCTGATGGTGCCCCTGTGTACACGGAATATTTTTTCACCCTTAGGTCTCACACACACTACCAAATTACAGCACTAATTAGAAAGCGCAGTCACAGGCAAGGCTTACAACTGTAGACAGCCTCCTCAATATATAGCTATCGGACAGCTCCCAAATGCATATTACAACTAGTGTTGATCGAACCGTTCGAGACTAGTAAAGTTCGAGTTGAACATCTCGATTTACTCGAACATTTTACTGTTCGTTCGAGTTTGACATGGCAATCGACACGCCATTTTAATAGTTCTCAGCGCCTTTCTGCACTTTTGGCGGCCATCCAATCACCTTTCTGCAATTTTGGCGGACATCCAATCAGTGCAGGGCACAGAGAAGGGTCAAAAACCTCATCGCTGAGGTGTAGGGCTCTCATTGGCTGCTAAAATCACATGACCATGGTATATATATATTTCACTGTATTGCGTTCTGAACATCATTTTCAACTCACTCTCTGTACTGTACAGACTGCTCTTGGTTAGATAGCATTTTCCTCACCAAAGACCGCAATAGTTAGGGAGAATGGTATTGCTGGCTGCATCTTTCCCACACCCAGAGGGTGCTATTTGGCGACATTTGCAGGTTCACGCCTAACTCTCTTGTACATGGACATATATTATACAGAGTGCTTGGATTTGCTAAATCATAATCGGTGGCCAAAATTTCATTTTTTGCAGTTTTGGAGGTTCAGTAATTGTATAACACACCGTTTCCAAATCTCCTATACAAAGAAATATATTTTAAATAGTGGTTGGTGTCCATGTTCCCCATTGGCATGTTCTCACTGCCACCAATGGTACTGCCATCTAATCTAGTCCAGCCTGCAGAGGCATAAGTTCAAGTTCTGGTGCAAAAAGTTAAATGGGGTCCCCGCGTTACCAGGGCTGCCATCAGTCATCTATTAATCGTTTCAGGACCCCATACAGCCAAATCGAAATGGGGCCCACACCCATTACTAGTTCCTATTTTTTAACTTATCAGTGGGCCCCTTTTTGATTAGGGCCCCTGACAGGAGTACTGCCTCTTATGTGTCAAAGGGGCTTTTGGGCCCACTTAGGATGCAAGGCCCTGTAGCAGCTGCTACCACTGCACTTCCTATAGCTACGCCCCTGCTTGTAAGCTGTCCTCATCTTTTCAGTTAGGGGCCGTTCACACGGCAGTGGACCAATACCGGCCGGTTTGCCGGCCGGTATTTGTCCAGTTTTGCGGCCGTCCCCACAGCCGTGTGGGGGGGGGCGGCTTTTCTCCGCGATGAGCGGAGAACAGCCCTTCCCCCTTCCATTGAGCAGCACATCTTCCGTCCGGAAACTGGACGATAGATTGTGCATGTTCAATGTTTTGCCGCCGGGCGGAAAACCCGTGCAGTGGGGACTGCTGCACAGATTTTCCATAGAATTGTGCTCATTTTCGGCCGGTTTTTCAGGCGGTCTGAAAAACCGCAAACCGGCTGAAAAACCGGCCGAAAACCCGTGCCGTGCGGACATGGCCTAAGCCATTGAAAGGAAGTCAGTATTGTAGCGTCTACATTTTTTTCTGACACACTTAGAGACAAATTTTATTCACTAAGGGGGACATGTCTGAAAACTGTCTTGGTCTAAGACTTTTGAACGAGGCACCAGCCGCGCACCAGCAGCGGCGACACCCGCGGCAACACCGCGTGGCCGCTGCACTGAGAACTCCCTGTCAAGAATTGCAGTGTGTGAATATTATTAACATAGGAAACCATGCTAATAAACTGGGCGCGATTTGGACTTGGTTTTGGCCGCGGAAACCACGTCGGAACCCGCAGCCATAACCTCATTCAAATCAGTCGTGTGAACAGGGCCTAAGTTGTTGCACGTATCCAGTTTACTGTTATGGATGGTAATTACAGCTTCTCCTCACCTGTATAGGCATAAAAATTAACCTGAACATCTTCTACCATAGACTTTAATAGGGTTCGAACCTAATACCGCTACTGTTCAAAAAAATGTGCCAAAGACATTACATTGAGTGATCTATTAATTACATATAAAATTCATCAAAGATTGGATAGGATATTTTCTAAGCACAAATATGTGTGAAACTGCCGGAGGTGGGACAGTGCACTCTGGGTTTTCCGGAATGCCTCTCATGCGCCGTGAAAATGTAATCACCTATCTGTCTGTAAGTAAGTAAGAACCCTATGTAAGAGCAAAATATGGCAAAATCAGTATCCTCCAAGGAAGCAATTTGTGCAAAACGCGTTTCAGGGTGGCCATACATTACATTTCTGGATAAGTTTTTGTGCACACATATACATTTCACTATCCACTGTGATTTCTTGATTACTATGTATTATTTGTGCTTAGAATATATTCTATCCAGTCTTTGATGAATTTTACATGTAATTAATAGATCTCTCAATGTAATGTCTTTGGCAACATTTTTTTGGGCTCATCTGTATGTCTTTTTAATAGTATTTAATAACAAATCTTTTTTTAATTTTAATCAAATTGCAGCACTATACACTCTTCCAATTGTACAAAAACCATAATATAGCATCTATAGAAGACTATGAAGCCTTAAAGGGAATGTGTCACAAAAATTAGTCATTGTTTAAGTCCCATTTTTATGTTAAACACATTTTTTAGGAGTTTCTGGTTGTTGTTTTTTATTTTTTCATATCACTTTCAATATTTTTTAATAATTCTCAAGTCTTGCAGTTTTCACTTTGGCCACTAGGCCTTGTTTGCACTGCTTTAACAGCACTCAGAAAGATGCTTTAAAGTAGCTTCATGCACATAGGAGACTTAAGACTGACTCCGTCCCATTCACTTCTATAGGAGAGTTTTCAAGTCATGCTCTGTGACCAGGGAAGAAGTCACTGTGCAGGGAGGTGAAAGGGTGAACTGTGACTATCTCCTCTTGTGACTGGTGGATCCTGTGTTATCTATTCACACTGGTGTCTCCTTTCAGTTTGACCCTCTTTGTGCTGATAATGAGCAGACAACTGAGAATCTCTCTCTACAGAACAGGAAGTGTCAGACTATTATTAGGCTTAGCGGCCAAAGTGAGAACTGCAGGATTTAAGAATTATTAAAAAATATTGAAAGTGATATGGAAAATGAAAAAAAAAAATAACCAAAAATTCTTTAAAAATGTGTTTAATATAAAAATGTGAGTTAATAAGTCATTTTAATGACACATTCCCTTTAATATATCTAAGTGTACCTCCAATTTCACAATTTCCATATGAATCGAGAAAAAAAAGTTGTGCCATATTCCATTAGATGCCAAATTACAAAGCATTCTTCTTCCGGTGGAGAATATTTCTATAATAGGACAACATATGGAGGCACCATACCGCACAATGGAACATAGAGTGCCTACAACTGCATAGCATGGAGTCACAGGGACTCATAAAACCTTACATTAACTGCAACTGGAATGAGACTCAAGCAAAAAAAGTTGCATGACTTGAGTTTCAAGGAAGGAACAAGACACACATTTTCATGCGAGATTGGCATCAAAAAAGAAATTTGCCCTTCACTTGGCATTGAATCCCAGGATCAAGTGAGCACATATTATAAATATATTAATTATATGAGGAAATGTATAAAGCTAAACTATGGGTATTTTAGTTCTACATTTTGACACTGCTATAAAAATGTGTCTGCTGAATTTTTGAGCGGTGAACCTTAGGGCCTGCAAATTACTCTTTCAATTTTCCCACTTAAACACTAAGGATAGAAATTAAAGCTTTGACATTTTCAGGTCATAGTCAATATTCTTCACAAAATGAAGCCTAATTTAAAAAAGTAACCCACAGTTGACATTATAGTGTATTCTGATCTTATTACTGTGTTATGCAGCAGGAAGAGATCACATCTTTATGACAAGGAGACTTCTCTACTGTATAAATAGTTCATCAGCAGTGTCATATAAAATACAAGTTTCTATGTCTCTTAAAACATTTATTCCGGAGAGTCGCTTATTGAATCCATTATTTTTAAAGAAGCAGAAAAGTAGCAATAAACCTAAAGTAAAAGCCTTATAAAATTCCAGTTTAGAGGATAAAGCCGCTGAGATCATTTATGTACATGTACCAAAATGTTTTTAGAGGCTTCTGAGACTGCAGTAGTGATCATGGGGCCAGAAGTATTTCTGTCATCCATTTCCTGAAATTACCTCTTTTAAAATGGGAGTGGGTGAGGTACATGACACCAAAGAGAAAAAATATTCCTGTGTCTTGTCTACACAGACTCCACACCTGTATCATGTGTGCTTGAAATGTGTTTCTATAAGAGTTATATTTTATAGTTACCTATATGGTTACAGAAAATACAGATTTTTTTTACTATTGATTATTGGTCCATACATTCATCAATCTATATGGTCAACAATAGTGTTGCTTGAATTGGTCCATGTTCGCTTCAACATCAGTTTGACGGAATTTGTTTTCAAGATGTACAAAACCCCAACTTTTTGACTCTGATCCTAACTAGTGTTGATGGAACATTTCTAGAAAAGTTCTAGTAGAACGTCTCAAATTTTTAGAACAATTCACTGTTGGTTCGAGTAAAGTTCTAGTTCCGGTTCGACATGCCATTTTTAGTTTAGTTTTCAGCGACTTTCTGCACTTTTGGCGGCCATCCAATCACCTTTCTGCTTTTTTGGCGGCCATCCAATCATTGAAGAGCACAGAGAAGCATCAAAAACGCCATCGCTGCACTGTAGGGTTCTCATTGGCTGCTAAAATCACATGACCACGTTATATATATTTCAATGTATTGCCTTGTGAACATTATTTTCAGCTCACTCTCTGTATTGTACAGACTGCTCTCGTTTAGATAGCATTTTCCTCTCCATAGACAGCAATAGTTAGAGAGTTTGGCATTGCTGGCTGCATCTTTCCCACACCCAGAAGCTGTTATTTGGCGACATTTGCAGGCTCACATAACACCTTACACTCATATTCATGGAGATATATATTACACAGTGCTTGGATTTGCTAAATCATACTCTGTGCCCAAAAGTTCTGCTTTTGCCCCCTCAGGATGCAGGGCCCCGCAGCAGCTGCTATCGCTGCACCTCCTATAGCTACACCCGTGCTTGCAAGCTGTGCTCATCTTTTCAGTTAGCCATTGAAAGGAATGAAGTATTTTAGCCTCTCAATTTTTTTTCTGTCCTCTTGGGAGCCAATTTTCTTCACTAAGTTGTTCCACATATCCAGTTTACTGTTATGGATGGTAACTCCAGCTTCTCCTCACCTGTATAGGTATAAAAATTAACCCGAAAATCTTCTCCCATAGACTTTAATGGAGTTCGAGTTCTAGTTGGAATAGAACCTCGAACTGAACACAGTAAAGTTTGAGGTTCTAATGGAACTAGAACGTTTTACTGCTCGCTCATCTCTAATCCTAACTCTTAATCTAGCCCTAATGCTTACTGAAACCGTAAGACTAATCATAATTGGGTTTAAAGGTTTTTTTTTTTACTGGTTTCCAACGGTTTAACATTCTCTGACACTACAAGTCCCATGATGCTGTTGTTTCAACATTTCCTCTGGTCCAATGTCACATAGGTAATCTTAAAGGGGTTGTCTCGCTTCAATGATTGGGTTTTAATTAAAAGATCTTTAAAAAACAAGCAGCTTTGCAATATATGTTCATTCACAAATGCCCTACTGATTTTGAGCTAGCCCTGTTCATAGGAGTGCTTCAGCTTCTAAAATTTTCTATAGCAGCCGACCTGTTGATCCTTTCTTACTGGCTGTCAGGTCTGAATGACTCATCACCTTTGAAGGACAGGTCAGAGCAGAGAGCCCCTCCCCCCACAGAATGCTTCTGGAGTGTAGGGAGGAGGAGGGAGGAACTCTGGCTTCTATGTCCAATACTGCCTGGATTAACCCTGTGTGTGCTGCTTCTCGCTCTCTACACGATGAGCAGGGATTGGTGTCAATAGATGTGACAGCAGTGACCGTTTGTACTATAATTAATGGCTGGGGCGTAGTAACTATAATAATACTATACAGATTTGAACAGTTCATCTGTGCTGACTAGGACACATTCAGTAACAATTGCAGCTCCCGCCTTTTTCTGAGCGTTGTTTGTTGTTGCTGGAAGTGGAAATGTAAGTAAGCAGAGGGTATAAAGGGAAAAATAGCAATATGGGCCTCTTAGCAGGACACAAGGGTTAAATCTGGCAGCAAACCGGAAGCTGCCTGGTGCTGAGGGGAGGGGGAAGAGGGGGAGGGGAAGAGGGAGAGAAGCTAGCACGCCCCTCAATGCACCGCCCATTCACAGACAGAGGCTGAAAGCTATTAATGAGACAACTCCTTTAATGTTGTTTTTAATCAATAGCAATATCAGAGCAACAGAACTGTGGAATTAGAAGCACAGGGAATGAGTAAACTCATAAACAAGCAAAAAACCCTAATCCGAATTTAAGGTTATGGTTACAGTGATGATTGAGTTTTTGGGTGACTATCACCAAAAATCTATTAATTCAGGCCAACCCAAATTGAAGCACTCGGAGTTGGATCATAAGCAAAAGCGCAACACAAGTTTATTATATAAAGCTGATGTTGTCATTTATAAAAAACCACCAACAAAGTTGCATTTATTTATAAAAGTGGGTTGAGTTGACATAATACCAAAATTGTTATTCACCAAACTAAAAGAATTGGCCTGTTTTCTGATACTTAATGTGTTTTTTTAAAAGGGTTCACTCCCTATAAACATCCCCTTTTGAGATGATGTAGACAAGTATTAGCTAAAACTGGACTGTGCTTTCATTATGGCTTTCAGCATTGGATGACCATGATAAGGAATTCCAGCATTGTGCAAACCAGGCTAGATGCCAGTGTCCACTGACCCACTTGAGGGGCACTATGGGTGCAGTTCTGAATGCTTGCCAAACTGAGAATGGTGGAAACAGGTCAACTGTTCCCCAAGGGAATATGAACACCCAGATCTGGCCCTGGCCAGGGTCCTGTAGGTAAACAAGGTTGTGAATATTATTGATTCTCATGTCCACAAATCCTCATTTATATATTTGATTCTGTTTGCTAATTATGACATGTATGGAGGCTGTTACGGTGCATGCCGCGGCTCCTGTCATGGACCGCAGTCATGCCCATGCCTCTATTGCAGTCCCCGTCTGGTCCTCTTCGGGATACTCACCTGTCCCAGCTCCTGTTCATTCTGGGCTGCCCCAACGGCGTCCATCGGCAGTTAATGCTCTCCTGTGCTTCCTCCGGCTCCCATGGGGCACTAGTCGGATATTTAATGGGTTGGTGTCCCAATTACCTCCACCGTGACCTGTCACCCTTGTCTACTTATGGAACTTCCTGCCCTTGCTCCAACATCAGTTCGTTGTTGACTACATGGAGCTCGACTCCTGTCTGCTGCGCTACTGCTGTTCCAGTGTCTGGTGTTATCCTCTTTAGCGCTATCTACCTGCTGTTACCTGCTGTTGCACCAGTCCGCTATATGTTGTATATCTGCCGCCATACCAAGTCCGTTACGTATCTGGGACCTGCGTTACCTGCCTATGGCTACACCTGCTGTGTCCTGTCACCTTGTCCCGCAATTCGGCTACTGTCGCAAGATTTACCATCTACACTCGCAGTGGCCCAGAGGATCTGCATACATAACAGAGGCCATAAGTAAGAATATCTGTGAATGGTTTCTGACAGTGGAACTCAAGTTTTTAAAGGGTTTTGCCATCACAAACATAGCATATGGATAGGATATAGCATATGTCAGTTAGGGACCCACACCTATCTCCAGAAAGGGCCACAGAAGCTACTCAGCTGTATTTGGAACCTCTATTAAAGTGAATTGAGAGTGACTGCACAAAATGAGTGAAGAGTGACCACGCCAGTGTTGAAACTGGGGGAGGGCCCTTTATGGAGATAGATGCCGGTCATATTGCTTTGACCCGGACCTGTCTTACATTAATGATATATCTTAGCGACATACCATCAATGTTTGTGATGTTAAAACCCCTTTAAATAGTGCTTTCTAAACTCAGCTAGCCCTTTAACCGCACTATGTAGTGTGCCATGGAAAACGAGCAATAAAACCCAATAAATGACCGTCCAGCTTTATTTTCCCCATAAGACTCATTGCTTTACCTCAGCATCCTCCTAACCAGATTACAACACCACTGTGATTAGTTGATCATCTCCATTATCTGAGGACTGTCTTCTTATTCCTCCTTAATGCCATTATTTATTTAATATCCATTACTGAGATTTATATTATAAATTATGGATGGTTAATATGTATACAATATATTCACATTAGTCTCTGCCTTGGTCTACTTTACAAAGGTCAGGTTCCTTACCCTATTGGTAGACAAAACTATGGCTTTGTCACTGCAAGACAGAATTACTATAAGAGACATTGAGCAAAAGCAAACGGATTTTTCATAGCCATCCATTAGCATAAAGCAGAGCATCCCAGAAGATCATAGCTTAAAGTTGTTGTCTGATGGGCCTAAAAAAACTAAAATGGCTTCTCTTAGTCTTCATTAATTTACCTGTAATAGTTTCTGTTCTAATTTACAATGTGGTTTCTGTTCTGTGAAGCTGAGCAGCAGCATTTTTTATTTAAAAGCTTTTTTCATTTGCCCTGTAAAACTAGAATCCCTCGGATCCTTTGCTATCCTTTTTCTAGCATTCTGCCTCCCATCTAAGTGCATGTCCCTTGTTTTCTACCTCATGTTGAAAGTTTTGGCAGAAAAGACCAGGCTTCAAAGCCTTCCCTAAAGAAGTCATAACTCTGATCTCCTGGGCTCCACACACAGCAGTTTCCTGAGCTTCCTGTCATCAAACAGCTAATGTAAAAGTACATTAGAAAAGTGTCTTACTTTGGGAGAGATATTATTTAGAATTATTTTTCCCACTGGACAACCCATTTAACCCTTTCCCAACACTGGATGTATGGGTACATCGTGTGTGGGTAGGTGTTCTGTACCTATACATCCAGGACTTTGTGCGAGTTCATGGAACCAGCTGCTCCAGTCGCGGCCGATTTACTGCTTAGATGCAGCAATTAAAAATGACCATGGCAACTAAGGGAAAGACAGAGAGGGAGAAAACACCCATTGTCTACATCGCCCCAACTCCATCTCCCCCCGATGCCTTCCCTAGCAACCCAGAAGCCAAACAAAGGCTTCCAGGTTGCCTGTGAAATCACAATGCCAGCCATGCCTTGAGGGCACGTATTGTACCAACCCGCATAGTAAAGTCATCATATCTTTTATACTGCACGGTAAAAGCTGTAAAAATGAAACCAAAAAAAACAATAGCGGAATTGCTGTTTTTTATTTTACATTTTCATGACCCAATTCTAAAAAAAACCTGTTAAATACATGTGGGCCCAAAATGCATAATAAACCCCTAGATGATTTCCCTGAGGAGTGTTGAATTCAAACGGGGCTGACTAGATGAAGTTTCACCTGTTCTGGTATGTCAGGAGCTTTGCAAGTGCGACATAGCAGCTACCAAAATCTGTGTTCCAAAAGCCAAATAGCGCTTCCTCCCTTGTACTTCCTGCCATGCGCCCAAACAGTAGTTTACAAATATGGTATTTCTGAACTTGGAAGAATTTTCATAACATAATTTGGGATACTTTTTTTCAGGATTCCTTTAAAAAAATTAAACATTTTCAGCTAAAACTGCATATTATTGGAAAAAATTAAATTTTTCCTTTTTACAACCTAATGCAAAAAAAATTGTGAAACACCTGTTGGGCCAATATACTCACTACAGAATAAGATGCAAAAGTCTAAAAGATGCTCCTCCTATACTGGATCTTGTGGTGGAGTCAAATGACGTACTAGAGCCACATGTAGGATATTTCTAAAAATTGCAGAACTGGGGAAATCAATATTGAGTTGTGTTACCCAGGTAACATGTACTTTGTTCCAGGGTGTAATAGATAAAAAGTGAAAATCTGCAAAAAATGACATTTTAAATTTCTGTGATACACCTAAATAGTTAACAAACTCTTCAAAGCCACATCGGAACTAGACTGGTCCCTAAAAAAATCTATTCTGTAAATAATCTTTAAAATGTGAAAAATTAATACTAACTTTATAAGCCCCCTGTCATAAAAAAATAAAAAGACATTTAAAAAATGATGCAAACGTACAGTAGACATATGTTAGATTCTAGTTCTAAACTATTTACTGTGGTATAACTGTCTTGGAAATGGCACATTTTTCAAAGTTTTCACAACATTTTGATATTTTTCACAAATAAAAATGACTATATGGACCAAAATGTATTACTAACTCAAAGCACAATGTATCACAAAAAACAGTCACTGAATCACATGGATAGGTAAAAGTATCAAAAAGTTATTCCCACATAAAGTAACACATCTCAGATATTTAAAAAAAGTAGGCTCTGTCATAGAGGTCAAACCTGGCTTCATCAGTAAGTGGTTAAAGGAGATCTACCAGAATAAATATATTTAAACATATGACAACTGTTTCCTAGTATTGTACTGGTATCTTGAAATGTGATCACTGGGACTGCAATAGTGACAGATTCTAGTGACAACCTGTCCCCTTCTTATTTCAGGGAGACATTCTATGGTTTCAAATTACCAATACAACAACATTCACACTTAGAAATAGATATATTTAAGCTAGGTAAATATGTATGTGGATAGTGATTTAATTCCAAATTAGGTCACAAGAGAAACAAAATGCTACGTGGATTATACATTGGCACATATACAGTATGGGCGACATGTATGATCTAGGCGCATAGAGACCAGTTCTAAATAGCTTTAAAGCAGTGTAGAAAGCGCAAGACTGGACATGTGCTACTGCGGGTCATAGTTTTGGCGCTTTCTAGTTCCACTATGACAACTCAGGCTCAGTTAGACCACTTTTAACTTGGTCTGGCTAGTTTTGCCGTCCTCCAGTCATAAATATGTAGAATCATACGGTTGTGGTACGACACGCCAGCAGACGCCCCCACATCTTGGGCATCAAAGTGCCACTAAATGCGCCTACTTTTGGAGTGCACCTGCTTATACATGGAGAGAATAGGGCTGTGCCAGTTTTGGGGATGAAAGGACATCAGAAAACTGGCGCAGCTCCATACATACACGTCGCCCTACCCTGTTTCCCCGAAAATAAGACATTCCCGAAAATAAGACATAGTGCTTTTTTTAATGCAATTCAGAGTTTGGCTGCTTCTGCTGTTTGTGATGAAATCACTACAGTATAGTAATACAAGTTGATGTTTTGTTCAACAATAAATGTGAATTGTTGCTCACAGAGATATAAAACATCCCCTAAAAATAAGTCTTAGCTCGTCTTTAGGAGCAAAAATTTATTTAAGACACTGTCTTATATTCGGGGAAACACGGTATGTGTATATGGGGCTCGTAGTATCTTAGCGACTTTGAGTGATATGCACTTGTGCTCTTGTAAGAAACAACATTCACAGAAAAATGAGAGATTATTTACTTAAAAGTACAGAAGTGTCCCCATTTCTTGTAAGTATCTCTCTTTCTTGTAAGTGACAAAGCCAGACTCCTCGAGGACAGGAACATTAAGCTTTGAAGCCCTCTGGCTGCAACATTTTTGACTGAAGTCTTCCTAGTGAATTAGTACAACAGATAAACTTTTTTTATATTGTTTCCTTCACAATTTGGTATTTTAACCACAATATTTCTAGGGTCAGAGAATTGTCTCATGTAGTACTGTACGGTATAGTCTATAGGCAGCATGGAATTTACCATGGTAAATAGAATTTAGACTAAAAATAGACAAAAATAATACATGGAACAACTCTCTGACCCTTTCCTCTTCTTTACTTGCAGCTTATGTGTGTACAACAGGAGATACAAGATCCTTATTGCTGTTATTTCTAGGGTCACAGTGGTCATATCCCAACTGCCTTTGTTTTATGGCAAGGGTGTACATTTTCTGGTCCATGGGCTACATTGTCCAATTGTACCTCTTCTAGAGGCCCCAAGAAATCTTAGAGGGATATTGCTGATCTGAGGCTAGTATGGCACTTCAATTGTAACTACCTAAAATGGCTGAAAGGTCGTGGTTTCATTTTAGGGATCACTGCGGGGATCCCCTGCACAGTTCTTCAGAAAGATGATAGCGCCTATTTTCACTGCAGTTTTTGGGGGTTAAATAAATGGCTGTTTCACAACTACAGTTTAACTTGACAGAACAATGCATTTTTGTAGCCACGTCACCAACTCATCTCCTCCTCTTTTGAGCCCCGAATCTATCAGAAGTTTTTATGGTATATCCTGTGGATCTGCCATAAATACTCCTGTGAGGAAGAAATACAGACATACAGAAACCGTTTTTACTATATTGATCATTTAGGTTGCTTAACCCTTTCCCAACATTGGACGTACCTGTATATCCTAGCGCGACTTCTTGCAAATGGACTTACAGATACATCCCGGACATCGTACGGGCTCTCAAGTGGGGCCCAAAGGCCATCGTGAGTTCCCTCTGTTTCCATCAGAGCCCCCTTGGCGCGATCGTGGGCACCAATGACTTTCCTGTCAGCATGGAAGCCTTTGTTAGGCTGCCCATGACATCACTATGCCTGGCCTAGTGACGGCATAGAGATTTACATTTGCCATGGAGAGTAGTACTGAGATGTACTGCTGTGTACTGCTCTCCATTGTAACAGTGATCTGATTAATCATTGATACAAGTCCCATATGGGGAAAAGTAAAAAGAAAGTAAAACACAAACACAGAAAATTAAATAAAAACACGTGGACCGCCCTTTTCCCCTTTCCAGACACCAATTGCCCCAAAAAAGATAAAAAATTAAAAAACGCATATTTGATATTGCTGTGTGTGTACCGACCTACCCTTTAAATCTGTCACATTATTTAACCCGCACAGTGAACACTATAAGAAAAAGTCACAGAATTTAAATTTTCATTCATCCTGAAGCACATAAAATGGAATGAAAAGCGATCAAAAACTCATATAAATGCCAAAGCGGTAACAATGAAAACTTCAGTTTATCCCGCAAAAAAAGCCCTTACATAGCTCTGTATATGGAAAAGTAAAAAAAGTTGTGGCTATCAAAAGATAGCGATTCATAAATATTGTTTTCCACAATAAAATAACTTTTTTTAAAGAAAAAAAAAAGCACTTTGACATAAAAAAATCTATAGAAATTGGGTATCACCACAATCATATCAATCCACAGAGTAAAACAAACTTGTCATGTATTCTACTCGTAAGCCCTGTTAAAAATAAAAACAAAAACACTACTAGGATTGCAGTATTTTCTTCACCCTGCCTTCCAAAAAACGGATTTAAAAGCAATCAAAAGGCCTTGTCCCCCAAAAAAGGTTACCAATATAAAGGTCAACTCATCCTGCAAAAAACAAGCCACTACACAGCTCCACACACAGAACAATAAAAAGGTTATGGCTCTCAGACTATGGCGATGCAAAAAAAATTTTTTTCACTTTTAATAAGTGTTTTTATTGTGTTTAAAAGCAGTAAAACATAAAAAATATACAAATTGGATATCGTTGTAATTGTATCGACCTGCTAAGTAAAGCTAGGATGTCATTTATACTGCTCAGTGACCGCTGTAAAAAATAAAAAACACCAGAATTGCTGTATTTTGTTCAAAACAGCTCACAAAAACCTTGATAAAAAGCAACCAAAGCATTAAATGAACCCCGTAATGATGCCAATAAAAACACATTTTTTTACGCATTTTTATTGTGTAAAAGTAATAAAACTTAAAAAACTATATGTACAATTGAAGCCCAAAAAGCAATGGTGGAACTACGTTTTTTTCCTCCCATTTTCGTGGCCCAGTGCTAGACAAACTATACGGAACACTTGTGTGCCCAAAATGCACAATACATCCTTAGATGAGATCTATGAGAGGTGTTGAATCCAAGATGGGGTGACCTCTGGAAGGTTTCACCTGTTCTGGTACTTTTGGGGCTTTGTAAATCCTGTGTTTCAAAAGCCAAATAGCGCTCCCTCCCTGGTACACCCTGCCATGCACCAAAACAGCAGTTTACACCCAGATATAGGATATTGCCGAATTTGAAAGAAATCGCGTAACAAATTTTAGGATATTGTTTTTCCAGGATTCCTTGTAAAAATGAAACATTTTCAGCTAAAATTGCAGATTGTTGGAAAAAAATAAAATGTTCATTTTTACAGGCTAACGCTAAAAAAACACCTGTGGGGTAGATATACTCATGACACTGCTGGATATAAGCCTTAAGGGCTGTAATTCCAGTATGGGGTCTTTTTAGGGGTGTTTATTAAGTTTTAGCACCTTAGGGTGTCCGCAAACTTGTAATGGTGCTTAAAGAAATCGTAATGAAAATGAGACCCCAAAGTACAGTAGATGCTCCTCCTAATCTGAGGATTTTGGTTGAGCCAAATAACACACTAGGGCCACATATGGGATATCTCTAAAAAACGTAGAATCTGGGGAATGGATGTTGAGTTGCATTTCTCTGGACACATCTACCGTGTTCCAGTGAATAATGGATAAAAATTGAAAATCTGCAAAAAAAAGTTAAATTTCATCTTTGCTTTAATTTCTGTGAAACATCTAATGAGTTAATAAACTCCCTAAATGCTGTTTTAAATACTTTAAGGGGAATAGTTTCTTTTATGGAGTCATTTATGTGGGTTTCTAACATGCAGGCCCCTCAAATCCACGTAAGATCTGGACTGGTCCCTAAAAAAATCTATGTTGCAAATTTTCTTGAAAATGTCAAAAATTACTACTAAATTTCTAAGCCCCTTAATGTCGTAAAAATATCAAGACATTTAAAAAATGATGCCAACCTACCATAAACATATGGTAGATGCTAGTTCTAAACTATTTTGAGTGGAATAACTATCTGTCTTACAGAAATTTTTTAACTTTCAAACTGGCAAATTTTGAAGAATTCTCATGATATATTGATGTTTTTCACAAATAAACAAGGATTCTATGGACCAAAACTTTAACAAACTTAAAGCACAATGTGTCTCAAGAGAACAATATCTAAATCACACGAATAGGTTAAAGTATCAAAACGTTATTGTCACATAAAGTGACACGTCAGATTTCACAATTGGGGCTCTACCAGGGAGGTCAAAATTGGCTTCGGCGGTAAGGGGTTAAAATAACTTATACAGCCCCATAGTATCCATCCAGTGCCCACTATAACAGTTCCAGTTTTACAGTTCCACCATAACAGTGCCAGCCACACAGTGCCAGCCATAATCGTGCCATCAGTTTAATACAGCTATCCTGATGGCTGGGGGCTGCACAGTGGGCACTGGTGCCACCTGTTGTGCACCTCTGCTCTATGGATACCCTATACATGTACATGTATTACTATATTTATTTAAGTTAATATATTGCAGATATCTTCTCTTTATTTATTTTTTATAGCTGTTAGTGTTGCACACTCGTGAATTAACCACTGATGTCATGCTGATGTGAGACCTTACATCACAGTGTGCTGATATTATTTCAAAGGTGTCAGGGGTGCTAAACTAATCTTCCCCAAGCGCTAGATTAGCATTATGGTTTCTCTCAAAGGGCCATGGTGTACCAATTGGTCAGTAAAAGGCCATGCTGTCCTTTAAAGCTGTGTAATAGTCATCCAATTTCACCTTTTTAGAACTGTGTTTCCTACCTTGGAGGTTGGGTAGGGTGTATGGGTAGGGCTGTCAGAGCTGTGTCTCCGCCTGAGAGCTGCTGAACAGAGTGTTGTTGTGGTGTGAATCCAAGATGGCGTCTTGTTCCTGCGCTGATGTCCCTGCTTCTGTCAAGCACTGGCAGGTTCCTTCGGAAAAGTGGAGAGAATGTCCCTGTTGTTGTGTCTAATCTCTTTAGGGTCACATAAAATTACGTGGTGAGATGGATTTAGCCCAAAGACTTTGGTTAAAAGTATGTGTTGGTCACCAACCTGTCAATACACTCACACTGATTTGGCTCTTATTACCAATGCAAAGTAAAACACATTACACCAATCTTATTTACACACCACAGTCCCATATGTTAACAATACATATGGCGCTCTACAAACTTGTTTGCCTTTTCCACCGTGTTGGACTAGGGCACCTTGGGCCAAATGGATAACATGATTTCCTACCTGGAGCTACAAAGAACTTGTGTGTGGAAAATCACAATAGATTCTCTAAAAGTGTATTAGTTTACCCCACAAAAAGTGACTAGTAACCAGTCGAAGTGATTTGAAGTAAAGGAAACTTGACAAGGTAATTTCCTCAACTAGAGCTTATCGCGTCTAGACCAGCTGTTCCCATTCTATATCTCTGCTGTACTCCTGGCCGACCACATCAATCTGCTAGTACAATGTTGAAGCAAGTATAGTGGTCCGAAGCATTTTGGTTTACTTGTTCTTGGGTGTATTCTTTATGGTAAGAGCCAATCACATCATTTTTTGTATAACACCTTTTGTGTTCTATAGAGTTAAAGCAAACCAAAGCGAATGTAATGTGTAATGGAGAACAGGTGGCCAGTGGAAATTTCTATTTTTCTCATTTGTTTAGATTTTCTTATCAATTAACCTTTTATGCACTATAATTATTTCTTGCAAAATGCTGCCAGTGGCACAATATGATAATTAAGAACAGATTTTAAAGCTGATCTTCTAGAACTGATTCTAAGATCTGAGTAAACAGACTGGCAGGATTATTAAATATTCAAGATCATTTTGGAATTTTTGATATGTGTGGAAAAATTAAACATTCTGTATTTAAATAGCCTGACATAGTATTACCTGACCTGGTACAAAGGATGAGAGTATGCTAAGCTATACATAAGATCACAGGAGTGTGAACAGAGGCTATACCTGGCTCACAGATTTCGGGTGGTTTTGCACTAGGTTGCTGTAGGAACTAGATATGTATGGTGTCTCCGTATGATGCCATATTCTGAAAAATTTTTGGTATTTAAAGGAAAAAATGGCGTGTCCCATTTGTTTTAAATAAAAGTTCTATATGTTTCCTAATTAAATCACAGACATATGGAGGCAATGTTGCGTTCAGCTCCTTGTGATCCGTCAGAATAAAGTAGCCAAAACAAGTTTTCAAATTTTTGGGCCCTTTATTGGGGCTTTTCAGTGTTAGACCATGTACATAGGTGAATAGGCACCGAGTGGCTAAAGAAGACCTGTGACAACTTCTGACATGTCCCTGTTAGTAATTCCTTGTGTTCCATGTAAAATAACAATTCTGGAGCTTCTTCTCTTGTAAGTCTGTGTCGTGATGCTTCTGTTATTCCTAATAGAAAAAACTATATAAACAGTAAATGGGGTTCCATTCCAAAAATTTTTCAAAGAGGATGTCCCTACCCACCTAACTCTTGTCGCAAGATTGGAAAAGTAAGACTATGCAGGGGACATTCCCCCAAAATTGCAACAAAGTTATGAAACAAA